>JAQFXZ010001733.1:0-11192 GCA_034694025.1 Ceratophysella scotica | reverse complement strand
ATCAGCGCTTGGTAGAGTATGCGCCCCACCAGAAAACGCTGGCGGGGCGCATACGCTACTATCAGTATGCGCCCCCCAGAGCGGGGGGCGCATATGCAATCACTACCCATAGATGCGCAAAATACCTGGTCAAGTTTTTTTTAAATAGTACTTGTAATTTATCCAAAATATCGAATCCCCAAATTGTTCAAATTAAAAGGATTTAAATTACAACAAATTGGACAAACCGTACAAAATACGTATTTTCAAAAAAAAAAAGATTCCAAATCCCCAGCATTCACGCAAAATTTGTTGAAAAACAAAAAGTCTGATTTTTAGCATAAGCTTGAATTTGAATTATCGTATCAAAACTGCATAAACTGCAAAAAAAATTGTATTTCAAAAAATTCCAATCATTTCGATGCGCTAAGATTTCTAAACCAGATTATTGCAACGCAGATTATATTTAACTTGTACCTCAACCTTCAAAAAATAAATTGAAAAATACTTTTGAAGCACTAACCTTCGAAATACAAATTAAGAAATACTTTTAAGTGTCAACTTTCAAAATACAAATTCCAAAATAGTTTTGAAGTGTCAACCTTCAAAACACAAATTACAAAATACTTCTGAACTGCCAACCTTCAAAATACAAATTACAAAATACTTCTGAAATGACAACCTTCAAAATACAAATTACAAAATAAGAAATGTAAAATGTGTCTATTATCATGTGGAAGGTTCAATAAATCAAGCTTATATTTAAAAAAAAAAAAAAAAAAAAAAAAAAAATCCTGAAAAAATTAATTCCAAACAAAATACTTTTGAAGCGCTAACCCGAAATACAAATTACAAAATAATTTTGAAGCGAATACTTTCCAGATACAAATTACAAAATACTTGAGTAGCGAAACCTTCCAAATACAAATTACAAAATTCTTGAGTAGCGATACGTGATACGTACCTTCAAAATACCAATTACAAAGTATTTCTAACGCGCAAGCCTTGGAACTACAAAATACAAAAAGCTTGTAATTTATGCGTCCACAAAAATATAGAAAGCCAGGCTAATTTCCCAGGCTAATCTTTAAATGTACATCCTAACTAAGTTAGCGCGCGCCTTAACTAAAATGTGGAAGAACTACGTGTTGTAGTCTTTGAACCCGTTTAGGTAAACCTAAGGTAGAAATAGCCTGGGAAATTAGCCTGGCATTTTTATATTTTAGTTGACGCAATAATGTTTTCCCAATACAAAATACCTGTGAAGCGCTAAATTTTAAAATACAAACTACAAAACACTTCTGAGGCGTAAACCTTCAAAATACAAATTGTAAAATACGTTGGAAGCAAAAATTCTTCGAAATACAGCTTTGCTATCGAAACATAAACCTTGAAAGTACAAATTACAAAATGCATGTGAAACTAAAACCTTCAAAATAAGGATTCTGAAATAATTTAGCAACGAACCCCTTCAAAATACACTCCTGGTGAAAGATTTATTTAAAATTCAAAATACGGTATTTTCGAAATGCTCGTATTTTATCCAACTATGCCTCCCTGACGCACTCTGCTTCCTTTCTCAGCCGATTCATTCATCAGATTTCAATAAATCGCATTTTGAGCTTTAATCAATACTCTTTGAAGACAGTCCAAGCAAAGCCACTCAGTACAATAGAACTAAAGATGCATTGAGATCTGCATCGAGGATGAGGAAGGAACCCTTATAATACACAATGCTTCCAAACCGTGACATTTCCAGACGGTGCACCTCATGTTTCAGGTTTCAGCGTAACATTATAGCTACTGCCTGATTTACATTTTATGACTCTGAGTTCAGACTTGAGTAGAGCTATAAAGCCTGCTCCAAAAAGTCAAATCAAATTCTGAAGACTGAATATTAAATTTCCTTCTTTTCATTTTCCAGTTGGTTAACTAATAATAACCAAAATATAGGTAGGTAGCCTTGAGGAAGCGGGAAACGGCAAAGAAAATATTGGGCACCTGCACCTGAAATATCGAATCCAATCTCCAAGACACGACTCTCTGCGTAGGAACGATTTACAAGAAATATTTCCAGAATTACACATGACCTACTCTGCTAGAGTGAAAGCCTTGAGTTGAGGCCTGTTGCAGACCGCAGGGCATTTGAGAGTTATTTCAATAATTTTGAGCATTTGAAGTGCGTGGGCTGACGGATTTACAGTAGTAAACGACCGGGCTCCAGGCTATTTGTTTCTCCGTTAAGGTTAAGGCGAGTGATCTGGTTTGAGATACGCGCCCTTCAGCCGTTGTTAAGAGCATGACGATTTTTTACCATTTAGCATGGACGGAGATTGAAATTAAATGTCTGACATGCTGCACAATTTAAGTTAATTTCCAACGTGGAAGTTCAAATATATGAAATTCATTCTGTTTTTATGTGCCGGAATATGAATCCACAATCTTGGTGTTTGAACCTGATGAACCATTTAAAACTGAATTCGATCTTGATCTGAATTTATCAGGTGAAGCAAAATTTCCAAAAAAATTAGCAAAAACCACATTGGCAAATTCATTTTTGTTAAAATTTGAAAGCAAATCAGAAGTCTGCAATTGAAAAAATTAGATAAATTTCAATTGGCGAAAGTGAAAACGTAATAATCGTATACTGTAAACCACAAAGGTGAAAATTAAAGAAATTGAGCAAAATTCAAATTTGGAGACACCGAAAACCAAATTGGCAAAACAAGAAGGTTTTTGACGGCCAGTTTTGCCAAGTACATTTTTTGCCAATTCGATCTTTAAATTTTTGCTGATCTATCAGCTTATTTTGCATATTTTGAAATCGTGCATAGGCATTTCTTCAGCATAATGCCTTTTTGTGGCTGATCACTTGTCACATTATATTGCACGTTTCGCCACAACCTAACCTGTCAAGAAATATGACGAGTTGCCATAAGAAAAGCATTACAAAATACAAATTGTCATTTAAGATTTCAAAATATGCTATCGTTAATGCTGCGTGCTTGTGCATGGCGCCAAATTCAAAACACTTTAATCCCTAAACATTTTGGAAGAATTTCAGAATTTTCGATTCAGCTTCTAACGTGCGTCTAACCAGAGAAAGGTCGAATTAACACATCGCAATTGGCTGATGATAAGCCGTGATCAAAGGCATTTTTGTAGCTTGTGATGTTGACAGATTCAACTCTTAATTTCCCATAAGGTTCCAAGTTCCAAGTTGTACTGCAATCTACGCTTTTCTAATTTTCTAATTACTTTAGTATTCAAGGTCACGCCCAAGCTCATTAGCCTAGAGCTCATATGATTTAAAAAAAAGTATTTCCAACATTGGTTGGAAAGCAGCTCTCACGGTGCATATATTGGAGAACCTAAAATGGGAAAAGTTTCTGTCAGTATTCTCCCACGAGGATTATAATCGGATTGAGAGGAGAAAATGATAACTTTTGTAAGGCTCCACTTCAGCGGAACTCGAGGCAAGACTTCACATTTAATATTTGATGCGTGGTGTGGAGTAAGTTACTCGGTTTGGGAAACAAATTCTTTTAAAATTAAACCAACATTCGACTCGTGCGTGTCCTTCACAATTGCTCTGCTTGAAAGGAACCAATTTCTGATTGGATCTAGTACTTGCCAACCTAATCTACCTGGAAATGGTAAATCTGGGCTTTCCAATCCCAAAAACCCTTTGATCATCTCAGCTACGTACCATGACTTTTTACAAGGCTGAGAAAATAAAATGTAATAATGTGGGCTATGTGTGGAACTGTGTGTAGATCAAGTTAAGGAAGTAATAGCTATGCAAATGCTTCACAGGAAAGACCTTCGGATTCCTTCTTTTAGAACCAGGAACCCGGTTCCCTTTGTAAGGTGAATATAATTTATGCTAACAGTGTTTAAGTAAATAGGTAGGGCTTGGGACGGATCTGTTCCGTTGGATATAGGCTAATATCCAACTTAGCACGGATCAGAATTTTTTTTGGAAATCGGTCACAAACCAAACCTCAAATCGCCCTCGCCCTGAGACACATGGCTGTTGAAAAGCAGGAGAAACAGCTAAGTCTAAAACCGCTACAGAAAAGCGCAACATGAAAACTTGCGTCAACAACACTTGGCTGGCACCAAGAATTACGAACTAAAAAACGCAGCATCAAAACCGCAACACAAAAACCAGCGACACCAAAAATTGAGGCACAAAAAAAAAACGCAACACTTGAGACAGCGTGAACCCAAAAACGCAGGAGGAAGAACCGCGACACAAAACTCGCGACTCCGAAAGTCGAAACATCAAGAACAACGGCACAAAGAACGTAACATGAAAAACCGCGAAACAAGAACCCGTCAACACCAAAAAACTGCGACACAAGAAAGTCAGTATTAAAACCGCAAAAAAATCCGTGATACCAGATACCAAGAACTGTGACACAAAAAAAGAAACATAAAAACCGCGACACAAGAACCCGTCAACACCAAAAAACTGCTATACAAGAAACTCAAAATTAAAACCGCGACAAAACAGCCGTGATAGCAAGAACTGAGACAAAAAAAACGCAACATAAAAACCGCGACATAAAAATACGTGACACCAAAAACAGCGACACAAAAAACAGCGTAAAAACCGCGACACCAAAAACTGCTACACAAAAAGTGGAACATGAAAAAACGTGACACTAAAACCCGTGAACACCGAAAACTGCGACACAAGAAACTCAAAATTGAAAGCGCGACACAAAAAACGCAACACAAAAATCACAGCACAAAAAACGAAAACCCACACCAAAAACCGCGACACAGAAACATATCGTGAAAAACCGCGACACCAAAAACCGCTACACAAAAATCACAGCACAAAAAACGAAAACCCACACCAAAAACCGCGACACAGAAACACAGCGTGAAAAACCGCGACACCAAAAACCGCTACACAAAAAACTTAACATAGAAAGCCGCGACGCAAAACCCGTGAGCATTAAGAACTCCGACGCAAAAAACACAAAATGAAGAGCCAAATACCCGGGACGCCAAAAATCGCGACACAAAAACCCGTCGCACCAAACCAAACATGCAACACCCAAATCTGCGACAAAAAACCGCGTCACCGAAAGTCGTAACCGTAACACCAAAAACCACTACACCAAAAACTCCGAAATAAATACTGGGATGCCAATATAGCGAAGTAGTTTGATACCTATAACTTAACCCTCCCCTTATACAATAGCAAAATATGACCAAAATAACGGCTTTAGAAAAATTAAGGTCATTTATTCACCGCGGTGATTGCCTGATACGCGACAAAAAAAGGGTGACACCAAAAACCGCCATATGGGAAAAAAATGGATACAATTATAGAACTTTAGCTAGGCCAGGTGTAATAATTTTTAAGCTTACCTGAAGGGATGTTAACTAAAATTGATTGCGCTTGTTTCAAAGCCATCGACCTGTTTCAAATCCTAGTGGAAAACCATAGTGTTAACGACATGGATGGTTAGGCCGTTTTGTTCATATGTGGATGTGGATGTGGATATGCATGCAGTTAATGAGAGCTCGGTTCTATGCTGCATTGAATTCCAGATGACGAGCGTTATGATCTACCGCGAATCTGGAGCTTTCTACTTTGAAGCTCAATGATCTCAGAAAACATTACTTTCTCTATTAAGGTTGAAGATATGTCTGCAACTGGCAGAAGAATGTAGTGGAATTTCATTTAATGCCTCAGTTCTCAGTACGTTAATGCTAATTTTATAGTTCATGGCTTTAGCAGATCATAAGAAGCAGTACATACGCTATTGCCACATGTGCCCATGCACATGGCCTAGATCTCTCTGATTGTCTTTCACAGATCGTTGATCCAAACATAGCGATAAACTTTGGGTGAAAGTACATGTGGTGACAATTATTTCGGTTCACTTTGGAATAGGAATTGGGAATGCCATGAACATTAATCCGGTGATTTCCAGTTTCCAGATACTTACGTCTTTCAGTTCTGCGCTCCAAATAATAGTCGACCTTGACACTATTTAAAGTCATTGTACAAGGTGGCTTTTAGAATTCTGCATTTCTTTTTTTGAAAAATTCTTGAGCTAAATCGAATATTTAATGGTTTTTAAGTTTTGTTTTGTAAAATTATTGGCGACGGAATGCGTTGTACACGTTTTCAACATTTTTAAATATACTCAAGTTCGTTTTGTAACTTTTTATGGAAGAGCGCGAATTAACATTAAGTTGACATGGAAGATGGGCCATAGCAGCCTAAGAAGCGAGTCGCCAGTTCTCTTTCTTCTTAAATTATCGCTTCAGAGACCGGTGTTCCAAAACCAGCTGGCAAAAACCAGTTGGCCAAAAAAACTTGTTTTATGCTATTTTTGCCAAGCTACCGAACTCATTACCTAACCTAACCTAACCTAACCTTTAAGTTCTCGATTCCGGGACAGGTGGGCTCAGTTGGCATAAACCAGTTGGCAAAATCCGGTTGAGCAAAATAACCGCTTTCTCTCTTTTTTTGACAAGCTACCAAAGCTCATCGTCTAACTTAACCTAACCTAACCTAGGCTGAGCTAAGCTGACATAGCTTAAACTGACTAAGTTTTGTTTTTGCCAAACTGTTTTTTGCCAATCTGGTTTTTACATAACTGACCGACTACGAAACTGTCGCTTTTGCTTTATGACCCTATGTGACAAAATTCATTTTGCATAACGGCCCACAGTAATCAAAAATCACTTTTGCCAAACACTCCAACTGGTGTTTTTTCTGGTATTTTTTATTTACCTAAATGCAATTTGCCAAATAATCCGTGGACTATGTGACCCACCTTTGTGTATGCGTAATTTTAATTTCTGTCTCATTTCCAGAAAATCAAAAAAATAAACGTACATTATATGGTTCCTAAATTTTTAGCGGGTTTAAATTTTTTATAGAAATTTGTTCCATTATTTAGACTCGGCGTTTTTTGATATTGCCTGCAGAGTTTATTTAAAAAAAAAGGACAATTCTGGGGCATAGTATATTCTACAACAATTTGAAAACAAACTTTTAAAATCGATCCTCGAGACGAGATTTGAGATGAATTTCAACTAAATTCGACTAATCTGATTAAAATTGCTTAAGCTAGTATAAACAGGTTGAAAAGAAGCGTGCGAATCAGCTTAGTCAGAGCAAATCAGAGATTTGGGTCCAGTTCTGCGAGTAGCGCTGAATAGACGAAATACTTCAAACCTGAGATCCGCGTGTATCTCAATCTCCGCAGATTAGAGAAAGGTAAATTCATGTCTAGCGAAGCGAAAGTGACAAAAAATGCACGTTTTGCACATAGTGAGAGATGGTAATTCTGAATGGCGTGCTAAGCCTGAATTGCTCTGCCCCGCCTCCCCGTTCTCTCTCCCATCTGAATCGTCTTCTTAATGAAGAGCTTGAAGATCCATCAGGATCTATGGCTGCTAATCCTATTTAAATTATATTTAGGAGCTCCAAACATGTCATTCATTCCCTGATTAGGAAGGAAGCTAGAAATTAGTGAATAGGGCTGGAAATTGAATGAAGAAGCACTTTGCTGGGAGAAGGCTATGTTAGGCTGATGCACTTAGAGCTGTCAGCCCAAGTGAAGCATGAGATGGGAAGACAAGAAGCCTTGCTCCGTTTCTCCGCCGTTCCATGAACCATTCCGCAGAGAAATTATGAGCGGCAGTGGTCCAAACTATGTATCTGTCAGAGTGTCAGGGTGGTTCACTCTGGTTTATTGTGATCTACAAAAATAAGTGTATTTACTAAATGAAAGTGAACGTGCGAGAGACGAAGTGCAATTTTTATGAAAATGCGTCTCAGTATTAAAATCAATTCTTATAATTAAAGTCAGAGTCAGGCGGATTTCGAGTTTTCATCTAATTTAATTCAACTATTTAATTTAAGATAAACGCTCAATTTTACTGAGCTTTTTTTCACTTTATTGGGTCTATCCGCTTCAAACTTTTAGTAGGCCGATTAAATCCTGATTTTAATCACTTTTAATCACTCGGCTTATTACCTATTGGAAGCGTTTGAAAGTGATTTAAATTGAATTAAGCTGAAAATTGATGAGTAAGCTCAATTGCACGCGCAAGGAATGAATGAACGAGAAATTTCATTGTAGTTTAGAGAAATAAACGCACACCAAGATTTGAAATAAATCAGTACGTGAAGTACGACGATACAGGGTGGATACATTGATTACCTCCGCATTTAAAAAAAAATTTGCAGCCCGAAAAATCATAATGAACACTTTTTTGTAGTCATCTATTGAAAATATAACTATCTAATTAAATAAGATTGGGAATTTGACAGAATTTCGAATTCGATAATAGAGCGTTTCGAATATTTTTGAAAATAAATTAAGAACATAGCATTACATTTGCATAGAGGAATTATTAAAACAACAGCGATTTTGCATTAGTTATTGGTAAATCTCAAAATTGATATTAAATCAGCTTAAAATCTTTTTAAAAAATATGACTTTCTCTAATCGAGTTGGTTATACTGTTTTTTTTTAATAAAGCATGTTGCCAAGTTTCTCAAAGGAGATCGCACCCACCTTATGGCCCGGTGGACCCGTGCGATTGAGCTGAAAATTTGAACACTTGTTCCTTGCACCATTCTGAACGACTTTTCTATAAGGTCCAAGGATATTCTATGAATAGTTTGGCCGTTGCACGATCGCCATTTTAACCTGGGGTTTGATATAATGACCCGTACGATTTGGCTGAAAATTGGTGGGATTATTCATTTCATTAGGCCATTCGAAACAACTTTGACCTTTAGAAATCGCAATTATTATTTATGGTAAATACCTTGCACAATTTTTAACGGTCAAAATTACCATAGAATCTTCTTTAGTCCCATTCCCATCAGAAAGGTGATCCGAATGACCTAATGAAGAATCTTACCAAGTTTCAGCCAAATCGCACGGGTCCTTATATCCCGCTCTATGTTAAAATGGCGATCGTTTAACGGCCAAACTAATCATTGAATCTCCTTGGACCTTATAGACAAGTTGTTTAGAATGGTCCAAGGAACAAGTGTGCCAATTTTCAGCTCAATCGTACGGGGGTCCACCGGGCCATAAGGGGGGTCACATCTCCTTTCAGCTTTCGGCTGCAGTATTTGCCAAAAACAGGGAACAATTGTCGTATCCACCCTGTATTTATGCTTTTCATATTGAGTAGCCACTTCATTCATTCTTCTCCTATTTCATTTTTGCGCCTTTTTTATTTTTTTTTACTGGTGTTGCTTATAATTTCACTCCTAATTTGAATTGCACCTAAAAATTAAATTTCTAGTCACTTTTAATCGCCATAATTTTTCTGAATATTTTTTTCAGTTTTAATCATCCAGAATTAGCGTTTTGAATGTTAATTGTGTTTAAGCACAAAATGTGACTAAATATCAAACTAAATTGACTAAAACTCGAACTTCCTCCGTCGTTTGATTTCGCACAACTTGCCTGATTTACTATAATCATGCATTGTGCCTGACGTAGATGGTGAACGTTAGAGACGAGGACGTGGGGAAACATAAAAATGAAAGGGGCGAACACAGATCTCGATAATACTCATCCAAACCATTTCAGTTGCTTTTGGTCCAGTGCCAAATCCATAAATTTATCTCTATTAATATTACATTTATTTAAAAATGGTGAAGGGGGTTGACAGACCAAAGGCAGATTTTGGTTCTAAGTTTAGGCTTACCCTCAATATTGTTCCTGTATTCAGAATCAGACGGATGCATTTCCAAAGCCGATGTCTTAAATTTTCTCATAGTCGTTTTTAATCATGTGAAACGTGGTACTTTGATTTTTGATTTGAAGCGTGATTTTTAAGCTCAAAGCATGTTATATTTGATTTTAATTACTTTTTCATTATTAGCAAATATTTAAAAAAAAAAAATAGTCTCTGAAAAAGAGACGAAATCTTCCTTCGTGGCGCCCTCAATAACTACAAAACAAGTAGGCATCCAAACTAAAAAAATATTCAGCAAAATTCTCAATGTACAACCCACGAAGGCCCAAGTATTGGCAATTTGGATGTAAAACTCTTAAATTGGGTCAAACTCTTAAATCGAAACGCATATACTTCGTAGAAGGTTACGTTAAACAACTTTCCGTAACCCATGGTTACCACCACTTTCCACGAAGGAAATAAATTTTCCGACTGATTTCATTTCGAATTTTGCCATTCGAATTTATTTTAACTGCAAATGCCATCAAAAGTAGCCGCAGAACCTGTACTGCTGCTCATGCAAAGAAACGAATAGTTTGACCTTCCGAAATCAAAAGTCATAAGCGTTTTAGTTAAGCCCACTTGACCCAAGCTTAAATTCCGCATCCCACCTCTCGCACATCTATTGAAAATTGGGTAGAAAGTTAAAATGAGCTGGAAATTCAATCCACGCCCAAGTCTGATGTGGTTCCCCATTCGGAGTTCAAAATGTGGTAAACGTGAACAATTTATTTGTTCATTTTCGTTCTGTGGTTCGATGAGCGTGGCAGAAGTCAAGTCACACTATTCCACTGAAAGGACCTCTGAGCAATGAAATAGTTTGTAACTAGGAAATGTGAGTGAAACCATTTGCGGCCTGTGTATAATAAATACATTTTGGACTTCGAGACTCTGATGCGGAAAGACTCAATGGAATCTCAAATTAAAACAAGGAACCGAAACGAAACCCGTCTGCCCTTTCAACTCCAAATCGGAGCTTAGCCCTTTCACTGGACTGGACTTTGAGCAACTTTCCTAAATTAGGCATAGCATTACATTGAACTTGAGCGAGAGTTGGAGTCACGGATCAGGGAACGGGATTAAATGAACGCATCCCTTTTCAGTTACACAAACCTGCTTAAATTTTTAATGCTTCGCTGCTGTCTGAAGTCAAAATACGAATAAGATTTTTTAGCGTCTATTACCAGAATGTATAAATCCTGGAAATACGTAATAAGCAAGGAAAGGTTCTTATGCACTAAAATATACACACAAAATTCCATATGCAAAAAAATAATTTAAAAAATGGTTGGGATTGACTATCATTTAGTCTCACCCGCAAAAAATCCGATTTCCACCGCTAAATTGATTAATTTGACCATATTTTAGTTGGTCGAAGATTAGCTTAGTTCCGTAACAGGCAAAACCCGCGACTCCAAAAATAGCGACACCAAATACCGCGACACAAAAACAGCGACTCCAAAAAACGC
>JAQFXZ010001732.1:0-11194 GCA_034694025.1 Ceratophysella scotica | reverse complement strand
GCTACGTAGCGTATGCGCCCTACCTGCTTTTTTTGGTAGGGCGCATACGCTACCACGCGTTTGTAGCGTATGCGCCCAACCTCACCTCCTCTTCCTTTCTTGACTATATGAATATGAATAGTAATTATTTGAATAGAATAGACCAAGTGTAGAGTTATTCTTGATATTCCAAATTCAAAATATCATTCATAAGCTTTAAAACTACCCTGCTATTACAAGAACTATGACAAGGTTTGGTTTGAGTTATTCTAAATATTCAAAATTCAAAATAATATTCAAATAAGCATTAATACTACCAATGTTAGTACACAAGCTATGACAAAGTAGAACAAACGCAAGCGTAGACTGAAACCAAGGTTTGAGTTACTCTAAATATTCAAAATTCAAAATATTATTCAAATATGCATTAAAAATATTACACAAACTACGACAAAGCAGAATATGTACTAGGCATTGAAAATTGAAAACACAACTAAAAAGATAGTCTGGTTCACAATAGTTACTGTGAATTCTTATTTGAATATTATTTTGAATTTTTAGAATAACTAAAACCTTGGTTACATACGCTACCTTCGCGTGGTAGCGTATGCGCCCTACCAAAAAAAGCAGGTATGGCGCATACGCTACGTAGCGTGCGCGCCTTACCTGAGCGGTAGGGCGCACACGCTTCCACTACCGCTTCATTGTGATTTATAATTCAAAAAGTTTAAAATAAAATTTACTACTCCAAACATGTAATCCCGAACGCCTGCATTTGATAAATGACTTTGTCAGGTACCGAATTCAATTCCTGTTAGAGCCGTCCACCATCTCACTACAAATCCACCACCATCATCAAAATAGAAAATAGCCTGTACATTTGCGATAAGTCGATTTGGCAACAGTGTGTTGGGTGGTGAGTTTTAGTGGGACCGGGTAAGCTACTACCATTCGAATCCCAACCCAAATCCACCCCTCAATTTTTGAGTAGAACGTTGATTAAGTAACTATTTGTGATAAACAAAACACTGACATTTCCATACTAGTGACAAGTAGTGGAAAGTGAACAAGTGACCAGTGACCACTAGTGCTTCTCATTTGGTTCGCTGCTGCAGAGGTTTGAGGATTCTTAGGTAGAGATGCACACCTCGGACGTGGACCAAGACGGAAACGGCCCCCCGCCATCCAAGAAGTTCAGTTACGAGTCCGTCTTGATAGCCAACATGAGTTCACAGGGTATCAAGTGCGAAAACTTGAAGCTCAAGGCTCAACTTGAGCGAAGCATCAAGTCGGAAAAAGCTCTACAGGATCGCATAGAACAGCTGGAGAAGCGGAAGACGAAGGACGACGAGCTCCTGAACGTTATCAATCGCTACTGGAACCAGCTGGATAAGGATGTCCGGATTCTTCTCCATAGATTCAATTCGGAAACTTCAGACGAAACCGAGAACCAGGTCGAAAACCAAGAAACAACATCATTTCTCACGCAACTCGTAACTTGGAATAAAGTGGTAGGTCAAAGGCCAGCCCAAGTTCCTGATTCCAGATTGACATAAAATAGTTGTGGATCAATATTTGTCTGTCCTCAGGAACTCGAACAGAAGCTGGCCTCCCGTGTTACAGTGTCCACGAGGGCGGTGGCCAAGTTGATTCAGGCCTTTGATCATCTCCAGCAACACAGTCTCAACCTGACGGCGGCTTTGGAGGGAGAGTCTGGAGTGACCAACAGCGAAGATGTTCGAGAACGAAATCGAGAGTTGGAGGAGGACAATGACAGTCTGCAGAGTCTCAACGCAAGGCTTAATTCCGCCCATCGGGTTCCCTCGCTCATCACAAAGCAGCTCGAGGAACAGGTAACATAGTCTGTAGTATAGCTTTTTACCAGGATGGTCAAAGCGAGGAAGACTGTTTCAGGTTCAGTTCCAGTACACCAACAAGATTGGTTATAGTTTGATGTCAGGTTGGTTCTAAGGAGACAGGGGCGACCAAGTTCTGCAGCCAACTCCGCATCCCAGACCCAGATGAGAAGCTGGAAGAACTGCGCAAACCACTTGATGAAGTACGGTCTTCGCCGCTGAGACCGATATCTGCCGCTCTGCATTTGACTGTTCTGTGCTCCTTATTTTGTGGCAGGTAAAAAAAGCTGTCCAGAACCGTCTAACGGAATTGCAGTATCTTCGAGAAAATCATCGTGCGACGCTGGAAGAAGCGGAGAGTCGGAAAAGCCATCTCAGAATAACAGAGCAGCTCGAGAGCCAGGAGATACTTGCGCAGAATATGCTTAAGAGCGAACTCATTCAGCGGGAGGACCTCCTTGGCCAGGTGCGACCAGCGACCATTGTCTTCTACCTCCCGTAACCGTTAACCAGAATCAAGGTCTGTATTGCTGTGTCTGTGCAGGTTCGTAGGGAGTACGACATGCTTCGCATTGAGTATGAGAAGAACCTGGCTGCAAACGAGCAGCTCAGTCCTATATGTACTGAGATGAGAACCTTGCTCACGACTCTCCACATATACAATCAGCAACTGAAGGCGGAGATCACAAGCCTTAAGGGGAAGCAGCAGACGCTTCTTCGGGAACTAGCCCAAGCCAAACGGGAAAAGAAGGAACTGAAGGAGGAAGGCCTCAAAACACCTGCCATCGAGCAGTACTATAATCCTGCTTCACCCACGAATGACGAATGTCCCAACCGCCAACAAAACAACAAACTACCCAAGTAAGACGAATACTAATAGTCCACACGCTTTGTGCGTTTTCCAATATGATGAATACAATTCGATTGAATAGGTGTGATAACTAACGACATCTTTCTGTTCCTTAACAGAGGTGAGAAGTTGGGTATAGATGAGACTTCGAGTGTACGAGCCCTCCTGGAGCAGCGGATCAATGAGTTAGAGAAGGAGCAGTCAGCACAGAGGGCTGAGCAGGAAGCACTAATATCGGAGATGGAGGTGACAGGTGAAGCTTTCGAGGACTTGCAGGATCAAAACTTAAGGCTTTTGCAGAAGCTAACCGAAAAGAGTGATGCGAATTTCAAACTCACGTCGGACAAAATCAAGTCTAACCAAATTATCAAGCTCTTGAGACAGGAGGGAGAACTGCTCAAGGTAAGATTCGTGCTTCGTTTCATTCACTGACACGGACACACCGTGTTAACTGTGTCGTGTTAGGCATTAAGCATTGTTACTTCCGTGTAGGGATTAGGGATTGCACCAATTTTAATGCGGCTTACACGCTATGTGTCTGTTCATGTTTTTAGGAGCAAATGGAGATTTTAACTATGAAGGTGGAAGCTCAGAATCAAGTGATTCGTAAACTTGAAGAGATGGAGAAGGTGCTAATTCATTGGTTCATGTCTCAGGACAAGTATTAGTGAGTGAGTAATTTTTCCTTTTAGTTTAGGATGGCCATACTGGTGCAATACCGGGTAAAACGCTGAATGCACATTCATTAATGCAAGTTTAAATGAATTTGAATTTCTAAACAGATTACGCCATGATTGGTTGCACGATATTCGTGTTGGTTCGTGGATGCCAGGATCTTATCCATCAAAATTGTCACTTATTATAACGTATGTTCAGAGCAACTGTCCAATCAGTTTCATTTTAGCTAATGTGATATAAGTAGTAATATTAACCGTTGAAACTATTGTCCTTGCATGTCAGAAAAAATGAAAGACCGCCATTGGCTGTTTGCAAAGTCTCGAAATGCTCCTCACATTCTTCTGAAATTTTTTGCCGCCATTGTTAAGTTAGAGCTTTCTTTAGAAACGAAAACCTAGCGTCAAATGAACACGCTCGAACTTGAGGTTTAAATAAGATTTCTCAGAATGTTCCTGTTTGTAAAATATTTCACATTTACCATTTACAAGACGTGTGCAATACGGAGTGGGATTGAAGGAAGGAATAACTTCAGTTGATTCTGAGATTAATTAGTTGGTCAATAATTTTTATTAAATCTTTGTAGAAACCAAAATATATGTGTAAATAGACGAAAAAAGACAGGCTACAGAATGTAGTGACATTAAACTAGAGGTTAAAGAACCAATATTCAGTAAATCACCATAACGCAAAGGTTGTTGATGTTGTAAGAGTCATATTCCCAATAAATTCTCCTAAATTCAATCGACATGGAATAAAGAATCTGTTACTCACTAAGAACTAGAACGACATGCTGCCCAGGCAATGGAAATGATACAGATACACTTCATTTCATCAACATTTCCAAAACCCACACTTATTTTTATAAGTTTCAAGATTTACAGCTCTGCGCATCTTCGACATGCTGCGCTTCTGTTCACTACCGCTACGCTGCTGCCTCACGACGGATAAAAAGCTGCATTTTCTGCAAGGTCAACTCCCGTCCTTTCGTATAAAGAGGATCATTCCCAACGTATTTAACCATTATATATCACAAAAAGGAGCATCGGCTCGGGTATGTTTATCTGAACCGATTAATTCTCTAAATAGAATTGGTGCACTACTTAACAGTCTACAAGAATTAAAATGAAGCGGTCATTCTACTAAGTACCTATCTTAGTTTCTCTTGCACTAAAATGCAGACGTCTAAGTGTAATCTGTTTTAATCTCAGAAATCGGATTGTAGGAAGTACAGGGTAGGTGCAAGAATTGCCACTCGTAAAAAATGGCAGCCTGAACCAAAATGCTGGAGCCGAACGAATGAAAATATTTTGAATTTTCTCAGATATTGAACCCGATGAAGAACCGATCCGATATGCAGACTTTTTTAAAGTAAATTGCAAAATGAAAATTGCGCGGACAAACGGTATCGTGCATTAACCTGGCTCTGTCCGTCTCAGATCCAAACGACAATGTCCGCGTTGTGCCGACTGACACATGCCATATTTTTCATAAAAACTTACAAATCAGCCCGCGTTGTGCCGGTTGGCACATGCCATGTTGCCAGTTGTTGCACAGGAAACGATATGGTATAATACAATATGAGTATATCATAGCTATCACTCGGCCAAAACTGACAACGCTGCAAGCTAAAAGATTTTTACGCATGCGTATTTGCCTGTGCCACTTGGCACAACACGGTCTCAGTAGGAAGTTTTATAGTTTTTTTCAAATTTTTGAGCATATTTTATTTTCCTGAAACCGTAAAAGAGGCTCAATCTGTTTGGTTATTTTGGCATTATGTGTGGAACCATTTTTGTGAGGAATACCAAAAATCCCACAGATGGAGCTTCAAAAATGTGCAATTAGTGAGCATTTTAAATTGAATTGTGCCGACCGGCACAACGCGGACACAGAGAGGTTAACATTTGCTGGTCTTCAAATTCGTCAACTGACCTTAAATCAATTTCTAAATCAGAAAAATTTCATATTTTCAAGAGATTTGCTGATATGCTAACTCTCGTCTTTATTTCAAACTGCATAATTTTTCAAGGCGTGATACAATGCTCGGACGCACCCTGTACAATCCAAAAATCCCGTACGACAATCTACAGAAGTACGCTAGTTAAAATGTAATCCCTCGGAAAAATCTGGAAGAAAACTGGCGCATGAAGTAAAAAAGTTAGGAATTACGAATTCTGAGTCGTGAAATGGCACCACTTTTGATATGAACTACAGGGACGGTGATTCGAGTAGAATGTCGACAGCCGAATTGGAGCTTACGCTCAAGCCTTACTAATAAGTTCGTTTTAACTGGCGTCATTACTTTTTTTTTTGCATCTCAAATTATCCCGCCCTGATCTGGCCCTCCAAACCTTGGTAATCAAATCTAATCTATTCCTCAGTCAAAGGAGAAGCGTGCTCATAACAATTAGTCACTGATTTGATTTACTACAGAATTGAAAAGTTCGTTAATGAGAAATGTCACAGACAAGAATTTCATTTGCTTCTAGTCTGTAAGGACGAGATTAAAAGGAGTAAGCGGGTGCTGCTACACGTTAAGTTGCTTAGGTACATTTTCCCTTGAAGCGATGTTCATGACTCGTTGCCACGCGTCTTCAAAGGTTACCTTACTGTGGAGTAAAAGAGATGATCCAAAGTTAGTTTGTCATTAAATAAAAATAAACCCTATTCCTCCATTGTAGCTACTCAAGTCTTCTAAAGACTCCATTTCTACGGAATAAGAAGACGCCTAATTTCCGGGTGAAGAATTGCTTCCTGCCCGCTACAATAATATTCACAGACACGGAATATCCTGAAAAGCATGACCAAGGGCCTCCATTCAAAAAAGAGAGACTCAGGCCTCAAACAATGCGAAGACGAGCAGGTGCGCTGCACTCTCGAGGCCGTATTTGCCCGACGATTGTTGACAGATGGCGTATTTGATCGACTATGGTTACTGACCTATTCGAACCCAGAAGAATTACAAACGCGCTGCGGATATTGATGATAAAAATGTAATTGCAAAAAGAAAACAACACTTTTTCAATTAATAAACAGCATATTTTTTGGATCAATTTGTCTGGGTTTGAATCAGTCGAAAACAGGTTCGTTAAAATTAATCATCCTTAAATTGCCCTGGACTTTCTCTCAATTGAATGTGCGCCATGTCAGCTTTCTCCGGCAATCCCAGTCAGTACCTTATGTACACACCGAGTAATTCTAGCCAATTTCGAACCAAAAACTATGCACTTCGTGTGCCAATTTTCCAATTGTCAAAAGTACAAATTAGAAGACACCCTTGCATCTTTGTATAACTTGAGAATTAAAATTCTGAACACACGACTGACTTGTGCAATCACCCTAAACCTAAGTGGTTTAGCCTGCTAATTTGCACTTTTCGATTGAAAAAATCGTCCCGGACAACATTCTCTTGGTTCGATATTTCCTGGAATACCTCATTATAAATTTAGCTCAATGTAAGCTTCGCAGCATCACAAGAATTGCACGACTCCCTCATCAAGAACTGATTCGACATTGTATCGACGACTGACTCTCTTAAAGGATTACACTATGTCGCTTGTCGGATCCGTTGTTGCTATCGTAGTTTCTCATAACACTGGATCTGGAACCAGGATCCTTAGACAGCAGAACACCAGACACTGCAAAAATACTCGCAGCTGTAAACAAAAAAAGACAATGTACTAGCAATTTAGTCATATAGGAATTATTTTTTAAATTATATATTAAAATCACTCACTATCCGGAAGACGCATTGTGCTAGTAGCAATTTTCCGTAAATAGGGATGTTGCATTGCATCCCAAGCAGAAATCCGATTCTTAGCCTCAAACTGCGGAATAATTACAAATTTATTTGTATATATTTATAAATATTTTTATAAATATTTTGTATTTTATAAATATTTTTTAAATATTTTCAAAACTTGACTCAAGGCCGTTGTCATATATGGGAAACCAAGCATGGGTTTTTGTGAATCGCGGGTCGCAGCGGGTTTTCATGAATTTTCGGCAGGGCTGGGCAAAAATCATTTGATGTTTAAAATCATGATTTTGTTAATCTTGAGGATTTTGATTTTGAAATTTTGATTTTGAAGAAATACCCTGATTTTGCACTTTGATTTTGTAGAAGTATCTATTTGGTATATTTTGATCTTGAAAATCACGTTTTTCAGCTGAATTGGCGATCTCAAGTCACAATTTGATTTCAATATCGATTTAAAATAAAAAATATCGTTGATTTGGATTTGACTTTGACGGCGAAAAGTGATTGAGTTTGATTTTTGTGATTTTGAAGACGAATTCTTGGTGATTTTCGTCAATGATTTTGAAAATCATTTTCTAATGATTTTGCCAAGCCCTGTCTTTGAGTCGCATTTTTTGGCCTTGGTTTGGGTCGTATTTTTTTTTGCCATTGGTTTGGGTCGCACCGCTTCATTAGCCTAGGTTTATGCTGCCACCTCTGTTCTTAAGAAGGAACTTCTGTTTTGCCACCCTAGACCCATAGAAACCTATTGCGACCCGTGACCCACAGATTTTGAGCTGCGACTCAGCCTTGGACGATACACATGACCCATGACATGACGCATGCGTTTCTGCCCTTAGCTTCAATTTAATTTGGCTATTCACCTTCAGGAATTTAGCAAGCAAATCCACGCCTTCAATGTCAAGTCTAGGAGCTCGAGCGACCAAAGGCTCAGGTGGCCAATGATCAAACTTGTAAGCGAGGAAGTCTTCATTTGATGAAATATCAGTCCAAGTGTCATCCGTCGGTGTTCCAAGAGTTCGAAAAATTAGTTTCAGTTGATCCTCGACAGTGGATCCAGGGAAAAGTGGTCGGCCACTTGCCATTTCGCAAAATATGCAACCCACGCCCCTGAAATCCGATAAGAGAAACTCAATGCATCCCTCACCTGATAATGAACTTGAGCACGCACAAACCTCATACAAGTGAAAATGTCACTTCGGACCTGAACAAAAGCCTCCTTACCACATGTCTATTGGAGTGGAGTACTCTGTGGAGCCAAGAAGAACGTCAGGCGGTCGATACCAAAGCGTCACAACTTCATTCGAGTACGTTTTCGTAGGAACAGATTTGGCACGGGCTAGACCGAAATCAGCAAGCTGCAATGTTCAAAGCCCACCAAAAAAAAAAGAGATCGATCATCAAGTCTCATTTTTGTATACCTACATTTATCAACATCATCTCACACTGACTGAGCTTTTTAGACTCAAGGATTTACTAGAGCTTCCTAACCTTCAACTCTCCTCGATCATTAATGAGCAAATTTTGGGGTTTCAAATCTCGGTGAAGGATTCTCCTTCTATGGCAATAAGAAAGTCCACGAAGTAATTGGAAGAGGAAAAGCTTCAAGTCGGAACAAAAGAGAGAGACAACATTTTAGTTCCAGATGTGAACAGAATGACAGTTGGTAAGCCGATGCGGAGGTCGCATGGGATTTAGTCTGGGCTTTTCTGCTCTGACAAATGATCAAGTACCTTGACATTGTTGATACTTAAAACTCCACCACAACTATCCATGTACTGCTTGAGGTCCCGATCCAGGTACTCAAAAACAAGAGTGAGGGATTTTTCCGTGTGAACGATGTCGTGAAGTGTAACTGAAAGTAAAATAAAATGAATTTGGATAGTAATTCGCGATCCAGTGAAATGGAAATTAAAGTTCACAAGTTAACATTTGACGCTACTGAAATGCATAGACGGGCAACGAATTTTCCCTACTGTCCTACTCCCTACTTTGGATACCCATCCCTACTTTCCTACTCCGCTGCTCCAGCCCTACTTTCCTACTTCCCTAATTCGGTGTAGACCCCTACTGCCCTACTGCCGCATTTCCCTACTTCAATTTTTCTTCCCTACTCCATAGTGCCATACCCTGTAGGACTTTAGGGCAAAGTAGGGGCCCCATTTTGCCCTAATTTCCAGTAGGGTAGGGCAATTTTTCCGTCATTGACTGCCCTACTCCCTACTTCCCTATGCCGAATTGCCATCCCTACTCCCTACTTCCCTACTCCGCTGGATCAACCCTATTCCCTACTCCCCACTTCCCTATTTAGGCTACCGAACCCTACTGCCCTACTTCGCTCTCTCTTCCCAACTTACCCTAACCTATAGAGCTGTAGGGCGAAGTAGGGGCCCTATTTTGCCCTACTTCCCTAGTAGGGTAGGACAATTGCCCGTCTATGCTGAAATGTCAAATCAAAGTTCATAACTTTCGCTAAGCAGTAATTGGAATGAAATATGAAATGAAATCTCATCCTCGTTTAATATCCAATTTCAAATGTTAAATGCATCAAACCAACTATTAAGTAAGTAATTGGATATTAAACCATTTATAATGGGTAAATCTAGACCGACCCCAGAGGCCGAAGCCGAAACCAAACCCGACAATTTCGGTAAGTGCACAGCTCATGTTACTCAGGTTGATAAACCCATTACAATACAAAAACCCTTCCGTGTCCCTCGAACTAAACAACACGTTGCTGAACTACGACGATGTAAATTGATATACCAAACAACCGTGTAATAACGTGCAGACAGACTTAGCCTCCATAGTACTATTTACATAGAAGCATATCAAAGAATTTCAATTGTTCCACGTCACAGCATTTATTGCCCACAGTGCAGGGTGAGCTCAAGAATTCGTTTTTTTTAACTTCTGAAGCTATTATTTATTTCAGATTTTAACATTTTTCTGGTTGATATAAAACTAGCCCCATATGAGCCCTCCAGCGCTGCCTCCTAGCTTTGGAGCCTTTTGTCGTCTGAACGGCCATTGCCACTTGCCACCTTTAATTACCATACCATTGTCATTGTGGTCTTCCATGAGTATTATTTAATTCAAATTAAGTTAAAGTAGTTTAGGTTAGGTTAGGTTACAATTTAAGATTTAAGCCTCAAATAAATGGAAATAATTTAATTCTGCGGTGTTCCGAAAAACCTACTCAAAAACCAATCGAATGCGAAAATGAAAAGAATACGTAGAGGCAACTTTGCAAACGACATAGCATAAGCATAGCGTTTGGTTTATTTTAACCAACATTTTGTATGAAAAAATTGTCAAAGTTAGAAATAAATTGACACGAATGATTGCTCCTTTCAACAGTGACGACAAAACAAAAATAAACACCTACACGCAATCAAGGCCGTACCAGCTTTCGGCATTTTCCCTAAGTTATCACTTTTCCTATGGCCATTCGTCCATGTCAAATGTCAAAAGCATGCCGTTACTTACTGAGATTGGTTTTGGAAAAATTCGATGGAATGACCTTGGTTTTTGGTTTTGGTTTGGTTGCGAAAATCTGAACTTTTCTGTTGGTTACATACAGATATTCAAGCTTCATTAGTTCCTTGTGATATTCTCTTTAATTAAGGCTGAAGCAGAATATTGCATTTCCAAATCGGGGCTACTCTCGCGTCTCGCGTCCAGCCTGGACACTAATTCCACAAAAGGAAGGGACAAAAAAAAAGAACGTGAAACCAAAGGAAGCCCGAAAAAGTCGACCTAATAACTGACTCTGTTGGTAATATCTCCACGGGAGACTTCATTCGCCATTTCACAAATCAGAAGGACTTCAACCACAATTTCCTCTAATATGTACACCACGACCACAGCGGAGAAAGTAGGCAAGGAAAACAACATAATTAAATTTCCGCATGAGGCTTGTCAAAGGTTTCCTAGGAAACACTCCAGACTAATAACTGGAGCTTCTTCAGACTGTAATTGCAAGAAGCCCACAAATCAACCATCACTATCACTACGGTCAGACTTTAAATTGCCTATTTCGAGACATCCTCAACATTCAGCATGCATGAA
>JAQFXZ010001731.1:0-11201 GCA_034694025.1 Ceratophysella scotica | reverse complement strand
TCATTTCAAACTAGCTCCTTATAGAACCAATTTACATACAACTCGTGCGCCTGCTTCCGTGAAAATCCGTGACGGACGGACGGACGGACGGCCAGAAAGGGCAATTGCATAAGCCCTCGGCCTAGGAGGGCCAGGTCTAATAAAACTAAGCATAGTTACAAATGAGCAGATTTGTGCAGTCTTCGAACATCGGCTCGTTTAAACATTATAATACGTAACTACACTACGTTAACAACGAGCATTTATTAGCTATTATATGTTATGTAACATATTACATAGTTGGTTAGCTAAGCTATAGGTTAGGATATCGTGATGAAAAAGCACTTCGTAATTAAATTATCTGTGTGACCTTTTCTGGAGTTTAACATTGTACGAGCTATATACTATGAACAAACCGAATGTAAAGGTTAAGTGGCTTCTAATGTCTTTTTTTCGTAATTAGGAAGCCTATATATAGCTTAGCGCAGCATTTAACATTAGAATAACGTATTCCATAAGCCACGATAAAAAATAGCCTAACCAAACCCAACCGAGTACAAAATATTATCATTCGATTAACTTTCAACCCCGTAACTTTCACAGATTTGTCACATAAAGTTTACATCGCTCGTTCGCTTGATTTGACTACATAAACAAACGTGAGGAATTTCAAGAACTTGTAGAAGATCTACCTAATTTAGGAGAGTAGTAGTTTACTGCTACGTCGATTGATTCATGACTCGAAACAAATTAAGACATGAACAGAAAAAATACAGGATTTGGGAGCTGCGCAGAAGTCGCTTATTTTGGAATGGCGGTTTGTCGGGCTCTGTTCCTAGCACATATATAACTATTTTTTCCTTTTACGTTTTTTTTTTTTAAATCCACGTTTTGATTAAAAACCATCTTGACTCTCAAATCATCTATATGTTGATGATGATGAGTATTTTTTTCATACCACGCAATGGCAATGCTAATTGAAAAATATTCATTAATCACATTCCAAAAGGTTTCAAATTCCATGTGTTCCTCAATCATCAATGGATTATATTTTTAAGGAAACAGTTGTCGATCTTAATAATTCGTATCGAATTATTTTAAACTATGTCTACTTATTGTTGTATTTTCTAATGTCTCAAAGTACTCCGTCTTGGTTCCGTTCCTTGGAGAGAACCGGGACTGGTTTCATTTTAGCTGAGCGGGAAAAATTCCTAGACAACCAACAACCTTGACAGACGAAACGAGACGACGACACACACCCCACAACAAAAACAAAACAACAACCCACCCACACCCGATTCCAGCCAGGCCAGACACAAACAACAGATTCCCAAATTATCTGCAAGTTTGAGTATACTCCTGCTCGGAATTTGGCATTCAGCATTGGATTCGCATCGGATCGGACCTACTGTCAATTGTTGTGATTGTGACGTGACTTCAATCAATTCGGAATCACACCAACCGAGGTTCAAATTTCCACGAGTTACCTCACCTTGACCTGAACGTGAGTGAGTGAAGTTGAAAATCGATAATGGACTCAACTCCAGGTAAGTACAGTCATCCTCACCTAACAATTGCTCAATACTATCAATTCAATAATCAAATATTTTGAATTAAAATATATAAGTTACGTAATTGCTGGTCGGCTCTTGGTTCTGGGATGAGAGAAAGTCATTCGTCATTCTCATTTGAGCGCAAGGTCGCCAGGGAGCGTCGCAGTCGCATGTCGCATCCCACAGGTGACAAGGGTCAAATTTAACCTGCGTGCTTCTCGCAACAAAGGCACAGGTATAAAACGGTATAGGAGCGTATTGGTACTGTCAATGGCAATATTACATTTTTTGCCATTATGCTGAAAACGAGCACAAGGTCTCCAAATTGGCAAAATATGATATATCTCAGGCAAGGAATTATTTTATCGTGAATTTTTTCTAAAAGGGGGAATCATAATGGTCAGCTTTGCAAAGTGTCCGAGGAAAATCTCGCAACACCGAACATTGTGGGTTGGATTGAACCAAGCACTGCGCACGAAAACTATCTTTGTATCTAGGGGCACAAGGAAGAGCGTGTTTTTTTATGAAGTTTCTGAAAATATGACTTATTTGTCTCTGAAAATGAAAATACTTACATCAGAATTCTTGAAAATTGTCTGCTATTCAGATAATATTGTATATGACTTCGTGCTCAGGTCAAAGTTCTACGGAGGTCAAATTGATCCGAATGCAAGTCGCCTATCTTTATGAGCTGTACAACTTTTGGGGGAATTTTTTTCGATTATTTTCCCCTGAAAATTGGTATCCGAAAAAAAGATCCATGTGACAAGAATTGTGTGAGTTTAATGCACATAGGAGCTATAGCAGCAGTCATTCAAAATTATGTGGAAGAGGATAATGGTAGGTAAATCAAATCCTAATTGACAAAAATTCAACGATGTTAAATCCGAAATAGCAAGAAAGTAAAAGATTTCAGACAAGCTTTTTCGTCAATCCATAGCGCATTTTTCGACAATTGGTATTAAGTACCTACCCAAAATTATTGTCAGTGGATTTTACCAATCTATAGGATTAAATTGAGGGATGGAAATGGGGGCCTACTTCTGCGAGCCCGGATGCTTATTTGAAATTGAACATGAATATTTTGAATTATGTAATGCTTTTCTTATGGGAAAAAACTTGCCATATATTCAGTGTTATATTTAGTTAGGCTATGCCTGTGCCGAAGCTGACGTGGCCAGCTAGAAGAAAGCATTACACTGTATAGTATTCCGATGTAGGATTTCAAGCCCGGAAGTGATGCATCAAGAAGGGCAGAGTGCTAATTCTGAAACGAACGGGTTAACTGAGGTGTGACTTTTTCTTCCAGGTCATGGAGGTAAAACCCATTACCCCTCGAAGCTGGGTGGAGGTGGAGATCCGGACGGGGTTCGTCCAGCTGCTGGAATGAGTAGTGTCGAGTTACACCAAAGGTGAGTTGAATTGAATTAAAAGTAGAAAGAGTGCAAAATACATAGCATATACAGTTGTGATTTTCACTCCATGTACGCGTAACACGGCTAAATCCTCATGCTACAAACTCGAGAAGAGGACAAGCCGCATTTCGTTCCTTGCAGTGTGAAGCTCAGCGTGTGTTTATATTTGGCTAGTTGCCTTATTTTCACTTCGCAACATTTTTCAACGTGTTTAGACGTTGCTTTACGTGCACTTTTATGTGACACGTCTTACGTAATGTATTTGGCTACTGTCTCTAGGTTTTTCGAGTATCGAAACACATTATACAAGACCTGTCACATAAAAGTGCGCGCAAAGTAACGTCTAAACACGTGAAAATTGTTGCGAAGTGAAAAGAGCAGAAGGCAACTAACCAAATATAAAAACACGGTGAGCTTCACTCTGCAAGGAACGAAATACGGCATGTCCTGTTCTCGATTTTCGAGTTTTAGCATGAGGATTTTGCCGTAATCATAATTAGTGTTAAGCGTAGTACATGGACTCAAAATCACAATCACAACTATACGTAGAATCAATATCCAAATCCAAATATTTTGCTTTTAGACCTGGGACGCCCGGGAGTGAGAAATCCAAGCAGCCAAAGAGCAATGGCAATGAGAATGAGATTGAGCACATCTTTGGCTACACTGGGAACTTTCATCATCATCACCGTTGGCATCCAGATCCAGATCACGAGCTGGCTGCAGGGATCTCTTCTATGGAACACTGTCCCGACGAGCATGAGGCAGTTCATGATACCATGGATAGTCCCGTCAATGTTGGGGACACGTTTGCGAATCTTCACATTCACAACGCACACATCGGTCACCACCCTGACCACCTCATTGAAGATGACGATGACCGACAGAGCGTTGGATCTGAATCTGAAGCTACGGAATTCGAACACTCTCCAAGGCATCATCATGAGGATTCGGAATTTGATCCCTCGGCTAGTCATCAGGCCAAAGGAAGGACGATCATTCGGGGTGGAAGATTGATTCATTTGGCTGAGGATGTTGAAGAGGTTAGTTGATTCATATTATTCACTACTTTACTACCTTGCAAGAAATTTTCTTAATCTTTTGCTAGAATTATTTTTTTTTTACTTGGAATGAAGCTACTTAATTTGCATTTTTGATTTGGCTGAGCACCAAAGTTTTTCTGCGCCAGTCATTTAACGTACTAAATTGATATTTTTGTGTTAAGTGCAAAATTATAACCATAAGTACATGAATTTTGAGTTCTGACGAAACACATATTCTAGATCTTATTCCCTTTATTTTTATGCCACTATAACTTCAATGAGGATTCTCATAAAATTGCAGGCACTCTGTTTCAACTAAATACTTTTGCTGTATTTGGCCAAATTATTTATAAGAATGCAGGTAAGTACCTCAGGTAATTTTTACCGTGCACTTGAACAGTAGAACTAGTTGAGTGTTTCGTTTTATTTTTTTTCGATTCAAGTAGATAATATTCTGTGTGGAACTGGAATATTACGGTATGTTGGAGTTAGTATGGATAGTTTAGTTAA
The DNA here is from genome assembly GCA_034694025.1 of Ceratophysella scotica. Taxonomy (NCBI): domain Eukaryota; kingdom Metazoa; phylum Arthropoda; class Collembola; order Poduromorpha; family Hypogastruridae; genus Ceratophysella; species Ceratophysella scotica. The sequence goes on along the minus strand of JAQFXZ010001731.1, from coordinate 6,701 downwards.
ATATTTTACATAATAGCCGGCTAATATGGAAAATGAATTCTAAGCAACGTTGAGTATTGCTTGCAAATATGTGCATTATCCTATTTCTGCTGGCTGCTCCTACTCAGCATTTTAGGCTCTTTTTGCAATGATATTTTATAAATTCAATCGAATATACCTTAGCACATGATTAGGGATGAATTTGTCTTGTCTGGACCCTTATACGTTGATTTAATATATTTAGGTGTACCTTATTGAATTTTACATCATTGGAAAGTGCAAAATTCTGAGTAGGAGCAAGCTAACTACAGAAATCGGATATACATATTTACAAGCAGTAACTATGTTCGTTAGAATTCATTTTCCATATTAGCCGGCTATTGTGTAAAATAGCCAATTATCCATACTAGCTCCAACACATACACCATGCAATGCACTTGAACGTGTGAACTAGACAGAGACCGAGACCGACCGAACAGAACCTTTTCTGATAACAGACAAACATGGGACAGCGAAATAAAGAGACACGACAGAGACAGAAGTAGTCTGTGAATTGACTATTGACTATACTCAGTAGCACATTTCACGTACTTATATTGAAGTTGAAGCATACCCTATCCATGGTGCATGTCATTTTTAGTAGTGTCTGTTAAGTGTAGCATGTAGATGTAGATGAACTTATATTTAATCTTTCATGGAGGTGAAGTCTGTGAAGCTGGTGAATCAAATCCAGGAATTCTTTTTCACTTTTTGTCCCTGTGCATAGCTGAACACTAATCTCGTAGATCATTTGACAAATTCAGGCCATCTCTGACTTTTCCAAGGTAAAAACGCTATTTTACCAAATAATATTGGACAGTCGTCATCGTCAGTCTACTTCGCGTAATTACTCAATTCGTAAAATATGTACGAATATTCTTGACGTTTGACACCTGCAGCGTTATTGCTGGAGAAATGAAGGTTGAGCTAGAGCGTTGTGGACCTCTGAAATTTTTTTTCGTCTTGGGTCAATTTTTTTATATCTCTTAACGTTTCATGACATTCTGAGTCGTCGTTTTAGACCATTTTTCTAAAATTCCTAACCTAACCTATCTTGAAAAAATATTTTTCGAAAATGGTCCAAAACGTCTCCAAATGTCATGCAAGGTGAATATCTGCAAAAAGAAATTGCAAGAAAAAATTCCAAAAAAAGTTTGGTTTGGTTTGGTTAGGTTAGAAAAATTTTCAAACAATTTTTTTTTTCGAAAAATTGTTCAAACGAAAAAAAATGTATTGAAATTGGAAGATCTGCAAAAATAGATTTTGGTCCAAGACGAAACAATGAACATCAAATAACGTTCAATTAAATGATTCCTAAACCTGGTTTCTTTGTCAATTAGAATATGGCACCCAAAACTGCAATCGTCTTCGGAGCATCGGGCTACGTTGGAAACGCGGTTGCTGTGGCTCTAAGCCGAGCTGGTTTCAAAACATTCGGTCTCATACGGAACAAGGACAAAGCCACACGACTTCAAATTGAAGAAATCACACCTGTGATTGGAACTTTCACCAACCGTAAATCCTGGCTCAAGTGGCTTGAAAGCGTTCAATTCGACGTGATCATCAATTGTACGGATGTGACGGACAGCGCGGATAACAATGTTCGTCATTGCTTGGATACAGTCTATGACCTTGTTGGGAATTGCAGGGGTCAGAAGAAACCCCTCTTCATTTTCACTACTGGGAATCTGATGTATGGAGATGGAGGTCGAGTTGGAGAACATGGGTTCAGGGGTTTGACCGAACAATCGCCATACAATCCACATGATGGGGCTAAATTCCGGGTTGCGGTCGTGGCTGAGATATTTGCACGGAGTGACTTTTTCTCTTGCGTGCTGCTGCCTTCTTACATTTATGGACATTCCAGTTCATACTACGCCTATATCTTCCATCAGGCACAAACATCACGTGTACTCAAGTACGAGGGATGCCCTAATTCCTGCAGAACCGGCGTCCATGTTGATGACGTGGCTCAGGTGGGATTTAATTACATGTATAAATTATCTTCTAATTAACCAAACATTTTGCGATCAATTTTTTTAAAGCTAGTGTTAGAAACTGAATGTAGAACTCCTGTTGTGGAGTTTTGTGAGATTTTTTACACCTGGTTTATTAAATTCGAAATAAGTTATGAAATTCTTGATCGAACGAGGGTTGTTCCACAAGTTTTGAGCCTTTTTTTAAACTGAGAAGAAAGAATGAATTGGGCTGAACTGAAACTTTCACCACATTCAGAAGTAATCAATCACTGAGCTAGGTTGTGTCAAAAATTTGGGGAAAATATTCATTTTGACAGTTTGTATGACAAAAGTCGAAAATAGATTCCCATTTTTTTTTTCAAAGAACACTTTAAGTTTCTTTCTTCAAATTCTTCTTTCTCGTCTATCTTTTGTATTACAGTACTCGCTGATGCGCTCCTGTCAAAACAATACAATTCCTATAATATGTTTAAATTTTCATGAATTCAAGTTCAGCGATTTCTGTTTGACAAGTTTTATTTAGAAAATGACTAAAAAATCGTTGCTTGCTCATTTAAAAAAAACTTTGTTGGGTGAACTAAAAAAACACCAGATTTTCTGTGAAGAGAAGCCTAAACTAAAAAAAATATATATTTACAAAACGTCAAAATTTACTATAAATAAATATCCAAAATTATTCTATAAACTTCAAAACAAAATGCACTCAAAAAGAAAAATATCTTTTGCAAAATCATCGGTTTGAATTCTTGAAATCTTAAATCAAACTATTTACAGCGAGAATTCGCAAAAAACAACATGTTTTCCAATAAAATTCTTTCCATTTATCACTGAAATTCTCTGAAAATAATTACAACAAAAATATGGCTAGCATTTCTATTATATATGGGTACTTATTTCTAATTGTGTATTTCTAGGCTTACGTTCTGGCAGCCCATAACCCAGAACTGGTTAACCATGAGCATTTCAATGTTTCGGGAGACACGTATGACACGTTTGAGAGTCTCCTGACTACAATCAGCAAGGAGTTCGGAGGTCATCACAAGATTGAGTATGGAGGCGAAAAGGGAGAAACCGTTCCAAGTATTTCGCAATGGATTGTGTCGGATAAGATTCGACACGCTTTAGGATGGAAACCTGTGAAGCCCACCTTCATCGAAGGAATCAAGGAATACATTGCTGCTTGGGAAGCTTCCAAAGTTGACGGGTTTCTGGCTGTCAGAGCCTAAAGCACTACAACGTCTCACATCCAACAAATAATGCAAAAAATAATTGATATTGCTTGAATAAACCATTTGGTGAGACAAAGACAAAATACGTCGGCGTGACGCGGCTATATTGCGAAAACGCGTTTTATCTAATTAGCAACGAATGTGGGTATTCGGTGATAGTAATCAGCACTTGTTTGAACACTAATAAGCTTCTATGCACACAAATACTGGAGATTCAGTGATATACTAATCCAAAATAAAAATATAAAATATTAACTATCAAATAAAATCCAAACTATCACAAATTAATACAAAATTGTTCATGATTTTTTATTTTTTGTGTTTAATTGAATACATCAGTTCTCTCATAGTAAAACAACTACTTACAAGGGTTACTAATTCACAAATTCTAATAATAATTTTGGAAATACTGTGAAACAAACAAAAATTAATGAATTGGGCTGCAACTTATCACATCTGAAATGACGTGAGTTACATTATGGCAGCAAAAAATGGCAAAAATTATATCGACATTTTTACTACAATTTTGGTCAAATATTGTTTTTCATATTTTCAAACTACTTGTTTTTAAAATTTTCTCTAATTTTTTTTGCTTGCATTTTTTTTGCATGGTATGGCTCCCAGCCTCGTCAAGACGATACAATTCCTAGAATATGCTTAAATTTTCATTAGTCTACCTATAAGGTAAGGTGGGGCAAGAGCGAATAAGGGGTAAGAGCGAATTTCGCTATAGCTCTGCTAATATGACACATAGAAGCATACCATCTTCTGTGGGACGTAGTAGACTTACTTGGCGAGCATAATTTGAATTAAGATAAGTTCAAATCAACCTGCAAACGTTCAATTTAATCGTCCTTGTAAATCATCAATTTGGATCATGAACTGGAATATGGTAAGGTAAGCAGTACAAGGATGAAAAAATTTGTCAACGTTATAAAGTTTCGTTTGAAATATTCCTCGGTCGTTCAAAAAAAAACTATTTCATCCATGATGGGATGGGTACGTCCATTTTATAGAATTGTTTATAGAAGAGCGAGAGCCTTGAAGGCCATACCCGGGAGGAGCATATAAATATTTTTACAACACGAATCGTATTCCATCTTCCATCCCTGAAGAAAACGTCTTATGCGGTTTACCTACAACAGAGTGGCGTGGGCTATAAATAAATTGTTTTGATTGTAATATTTATCGAGTTTCCGTCAAAATATTCTTGCAAAACTAATTTATTGAGTCACAAATGTGATAGGTAATAATTTATCTGTTCATGTTCATAATGTGCATTGATCAACAAAACCACAGTTATGAAAAATTGCTCTTTTGTATATTTTGAGACTTGCTGAAGGGATTTTTTCTCGTTTCATAATTCTTTTGAAGTTCTTAGGTCTTTTGGCATTATCTTGTTTTGCCAATTTTTATATTTTTTATTTCTAATGGACACTATTTTATGCTGAATATTTTTATCTATGCTTCGGGATTTTTGTTTAGTTTGAGTGCATCATTTACTGGTGCATACGAGCCTGTCCTTAGAAATTAGAGAATGAATAATAGCAAAAGAGTTAATCAAAAAGTGTTTAGAAATTGATCATCATTCAACTTTTCTACTCGATAATTTGATGATGCTAATGCGCCACTATGAAATATGCCTTGTTTACGTATTTAGAGATTACAATATTTTTTACATACACTTGATTTGCCTTGAATATAAAAACTTATTCAATATTCACTCTAGGAAAAGTTTCAATTTTCAATATACTCTTTGACAAATGAAATATTGAGTTATTTCGTCATATCATAAATGAATGAAAATCAATTCAGTAGCTGCTTTTTCCTTGCCTACTCAATAAACTACGTTGTTATATTATTTTGGTTTTTGGGTTAGCTAGAAACAAATATACACCAACCAAATGAGATTTCTCTTAAAAATTTCTATATATGTTGGAGCGGAGCTAGTATGGAGTATGGATAAACGGCTATTAATAGCCAGCTAAGATGAAAAATGAATTTTTAAAGAACGTTTGCATATATGCAGCTGGCAAATTGCCAAATTTCTGTAGTTAGCTTCTCCTAATCAGGATTTTACGCTCTTTCGAATGGTCTAATTCAATCAGATACACCTAAACACATTTAAATCAACATAGAAGAGACCAGAAAGTACAAAAATTCATTCCAAATGAAGCCTTTAGGTATATTTTATTGAAATAAAAATTATATTATTGGAAAGAGCATAAAATTCTGAGTAAGATCGGCTAACTTCAGAAATCGGTTACACTAATTTGCAAGCGGTAATGAACATTTTTTCAAAATTCATTTTCCATACTTGCCGGCTATTTTGTGAAATGACAAATTATCCAAATTAGCTCCAACATATATTGATTTGCTTGTCATAATGTCAATGCCAAATGCCGTAAATCTGAATTTAAATTGAAATTATTGTCTGTCTACTCGTTCAGTTGTCCCTGTTTCAAATCCATATTTAATTTTGTTAAATTATTCTAAACCTTAATAAAATAACTACAGCCGCGCATGTTTTTTTGGCCTTGGCGACGATAACTCGACTAAAACGCAACCAATTGACCTGAAAATTTGTAACACAAGCTATTCTACTCACAAGTAAGGACAAGTTCGAACTTGAGGTCAGTGGGGTCACGGGGTCATATTCAATGGGGTCACCAAATATTTTTATGCAGTTCGCCAAAAAACCTAGCAACTTAAAAATCAACAACTTCGTCAACAAGTTAACGTGACGACAGAAATTCTTCGCTTCATTACTCGCCTCCAGAATTCACAGCACAAAATTCATACATCCTTTATTTCTATTCTGACTGCAATTTTTTGTTTTTGATAAATTCGCATGTGTAGCAGGGTGGAGACGACGAACCGGCAAGTGTTATATATAATTCTTACTACACATATTTTTCATTCTACATTTATTTCAACACATATATTCAAATACTAAATAGTTAGTAGAAGTCCTTCTTCAAATCAAAATGGCATCCACCGTGTAGTCCAGGATATTCTGCAAAACGCTTGCCTCCGTCGATTTTTTGAGAGGAAAGAATGGTCCAACGCCAACCTTGAACAATGGACAGGACAGCAGAAACTTTTGCGCCGCCGGACTTCTGTTCAATTGTCGTCGGCTTGTCAGAGCCTCATCTGAAAGTCGCATCACATGTGCAGATTGTCCAATGAACACTGTATTCGCGAAGAGAACAGAAAGGAGAACTCCAGACGTAGCAAACTGATAAATTGGTTTAAGGTCAATCACAATTAATGCATAGCCCATTAACACGGCCATAGTACAGAGGAACGTTAACAGGATCGGAAGCAAGTATTCACCGACGCATTCGTTCAAAAGCTTGAAAATCAGCTGCAAGGACCTGTACACGATGTTCCAAGAATTCCCTTGATCTCGTAACATCTCCACTGTTCTACATTTATTTTTTCCCACGCTGCAGAAAAATTTGGTTAATATGTT
>JAQFXZ010001730.1:0-11210 GCA_034694025.1 Ceratophysella scotica | reverse complement strand
TTACCAAGCTGGTTTCTTTAACATTTTCCACATGGTACTACATACGCATACTGTGCGTGCGTATATTACTAATAAACCTTTTAAATTTATTTTGACCCCCTTGATGACCTTCAAATCGATTGAGGTTTTCCTTGGGTTGAATTATATATCATAAAATTTTAAGCGACTAAGGCGGCATTTTGATGTAACACTCGATGGGGTTTGATCCATTGGAGCGTCAAAAAAAAGTAAAACACGAATATTTTTATTTTGACCATGAAGGGTCGAATTGTTTAGGTGGTTCGCATTGCCCTATCTTCATTTCAAGAGAGCGTTTCAACGCCGTATTGATCTCTGCTCTAGCTAGCCAGGGCATTGATTAGCCATCGCCAGCAAGAAAAGTCAACTAAAGCATGGGATACTTAATTAATTAAATTTGCTTCACGGTGTTGGAATAGATAGCAACTTTGAGAATATTTAATAAGTCAGGGAACCACTTTTTGTCGGTTATGTCATGGGGTTTGTTTCTTCAAGAGAATCCAAAATCAATAGGCGCGGTCCGCGTCAACAATACTTTCCGAGAATCCTTTCTTCCTTTCTAGGAGCCGGAACACTGCACGGTCTTAATTTAAGCCAACATAGTGAAACCAAGGAGGTTTGAAAGTTGTTTGGTTTCATTTACACTATACTTGGAGGGGTACGAACAATGCATCTAACGGCCCCCAGTTTTTTTTTGTTGACTTGGGACTTTGGCGCGAAAATTCAAACCGTTTTCCGCAAGAGCCTAACGGTAAGAGATGGGAGCAAGAAATTTAAAATGTAGTGTGCGCTTTCCTTCCTCGTTTTCCTTTGCATCACGTTTGCATTTGCAGTTTTAATGTTGCTACAGGATACGAAATCGTACTACTGAGACTCGGTCCCCATACACATTTCAGAAATTTTCACCGAATCTCACTTTGTACCCCTCTAGTTACAGTGTAAATGGGATTCGAACGTCTTTGAGTGAAACCATTTCTGCAACCCTTTTGCCTCGGATTCCACGAACGACGATATAATTAGCACGGATCTGAGGAATATTAAATGACGCCTGTAGGCCTGGTTAAAGGATCGTCATGCTTGAGACTTGGGATGGATGTCTAACTAGAGTTTGTAAACTTCTTGAGAATACGTGGATGGCCTGTGGTCTGTGCAATGTGCATTTACGTACTACCAAGATTTCAGCTTTTCTCTAGTCTTGGAACTTTTCTCAGTTCTTCTTTTGTGAGCAGAGCGAAGTTGTGCCGATCCGGACTCTGGAGGAAGTGGGCAACTAGGATTGAACAGACAGAACCCTACTCAGATCTTAGATTAAACTTCTCTTCTAGTACAATATGCTGGAATTAAGCGAGAAATCCTTTGGGGCAGAGCAAAACTAATTTGGAGATGGAGAATTTACAAGTCTATCAGTGAAGTAATTACACGAATCACTGCTCGAGTCATTTCTTTCCTTCTTATCATAATTCTGATTTCTACAGTATTTTGTAGACATCATATATCTGGCAGACATAGGTTGCAGTGTCTTGCCAATTAGTGTTGTTCATTGTTCTGGGGATAGGAATCCCTAAACTAGAGATGAAAACTCCAATCCAAGGCCATAAATTGGTACAGGGTTAGTCTAAGATTGCTTCCGCTATGGAAGATAAATCTAAAAGATACTTATCGAGTAAGCTTTGCAGAGATCACATCTCCAATATGTTAAAATCTCACACATATCCAAAATGATGTTAGTCGAAACGAAACCTGGTGGAATCTATTGAAAATTGAAACCACTGCGAAACTTTGCATTTAATTGACATGGAGCATTCGTCTCAGCTACAGCAATTACAACTGCTATGAACCCAGCTTCGAAATGCTAATTGGGTCGGAATTTGATACTTTCAGAAACTTTGATTCCTTGTGAGCATTCGTTGTCCCTTTCATACCTAATGTGTAATTATTTTCTATATTTATTAAACAAAAACCCACCTTTAGTCCAGAAGATTGCCTGTTGGACAAGAATTAAGGGAGTAAAATCAACTCACCCTGACTAAAAATAATAACTTCCTCAGAAACAAAGGGGAAATTTCCTGTGTTCTGAGAATTCTACCGTTAAGCACACTGGAGTAGTAATAAGCTCCACAAGAACTGGAAGTTTATGAAATATCTACTTCACTTGTACGCTTATTTTGCACTCTGCCATGCTTCCAAACGTACGTGATACGTGATGTAGTGTAGTCTGCCGTGTGCCGCCATATGGATATTCTACATTGATGTTCCTGCAAATCCCAAACTTCTCTCTCAGAAATGTCCGTTATTCTGAACCTGGATCATTTCTCAAAAAGGATAATTGGTCACCCAATGACCCCTACAGCATGCTTTTGGAAAGGAGACAAATATTTCGAGAATGTCCCAATAACTCATCTCGAAATATTCCAGACGTTCTGGAACAAAGCTGAGGCATGCGATAGTGATTCGGTTCAACAGTTTAGCAATTCCAGCCTCCCTCGCTCGAATGAGTTCAGTCTGATACAATCATGTTACATCTGCGTCCCTAATACTTTCACTGTTTAGTCACACACCAGTAGGTTTGTAGTAATCTACATTCTAATTTTGAGTTTGAGTAATGGATTCGTTCGCACTGTTCAAGTAAGCCTCCAAATAAATAGCTGAAGTTCATATTATATTTAAATTGCGTGTTGAAATTACATTTAATATCCAAGGTTTGGGACAGAGACAGAAAAGAATACATAGAATATTCAAAATATTTTACAAAGCTGATCTGCATCTGCATATACTTGAGGTGTATTTCAATGTTTACGCTTTGCGCATTCCCTTACGATATGCAAAAATGCAAATTTGTTGGAAATTCGTATTCATCTGTATCTAAAAGATGCTGAATTGTGGTAACATATAACATATACACAATAGTGTAACTTCGGGGTAACTGTCCAGGGATGCAGACTCAATCCTGGATATAAATTGGAATTCCAATTTCCAATTAGAACTGGGGGGAATTTTAATTTACAATGGAAATCATCAAGCAGATATTTTAAATTGATGTAAGGCGACAATTGGGCGGACGACAGTTGGGCGGGAAATTTTTATTTATTTTTGTAAAAATAAGCTCCTAGGTGTGTCACGTTAGGTTACTATTGTAGGCAATTACTACAAGTTTTTTAGGTTAGGTAAGATCCTGAAACGCCAGCAAATTACTGTTTTTTCAGTTTTTTCCGCGCCCAGCTGTCGTCCGCCCAATTGTCGCCGCTCAATTGTTGCATAGCCATGAATTGGTATGCGTATATTAGACAGACTCCGGCCGACAAGTGCTCCTCCCACTCCCACTCGAGGATAATCGAAAAGTACAGGTTCATGGGACGCTGTCAAGTGGCTGACGCAAATGATCCAGATCGATGATGGAATGTAAATTAGGCATAGAACGAAATGAACTTATAATCCAATATATCTCACCATAAGCTCATAATATTGTACGGCGTCCAGCAAAGAAAGAAAGTTGAAACAATGACGATGGTCATTTTTAGAGTTCGGATTTTTGCTCGACCAAGTGTCCCCACATTCGACCTCCGAATATCTTCACCTTTAGAGAATAAAACAACATGTTTCATCTAAACTTGTTAATTGTGCACGAATAAATGAGCAGCGCAAATTAAACTGTCCGATGTACTCATTGAACACTTTCTCCATCGGCCAAGTACCCATTGCTTCGATGCTCTCTTTGACATTGTAGAGTAGTAAGCTTGTAATGTGGGTATAGCGTGTACACACGCGATTCGCTCATGTTCACAAATTGGAAGAATCCATCAGCTAACAAGCATAATCCTGCGAATTGAAGTTTCTGGTGCAAAAAATCCAGACTTAATTGGCAAAACTGCTTTGTTTGAAATTGCCCATTCGGACGCCGATGAAACTTGGGGCGCACATAAGCTCCTACTTTGCGAGGCTCAGCACAAAAGGCAGAAACAGAAGGTCTAGATTGTAGAATGTATGTTTGAGGCTTATTCACTAAGCTTACTTAACTTACCCATCCGATGTATTTGATGTATTTTGAAGATTTCATACAAAATGCAGGTGTAGCAAAATATTATAGTAGCTAATGGAAATCCGTACATAAAAATAAATCCGAATAGGGAGTAGGCGAGCTCTTCACCGTATGATGAAAAGAAGTTGAAAGTTACGCATTGCTCGAACCAGGTGAAGACGGGATGATGCTCAACATGGAATATGAAGGCCTGTACGAAAATAAACAAGATGAGGATGCTTGGTCTGGTTCTCAAGTCCTATGCTGACTCAACAGGACAGGCACTGTTAAATTAATTTTATATTCGGTGTGAGCTGGGCTTCTGTATAAATCCGGAAAGGATCAAATTGGATCTTTCATAAAGCTCATAAAGCCAGTTCGCATTTTCATTAAATTCGGGAGGTTGTCAAAGTAGACCAAATAATCACGAAAGAGAATCCTTCTACGTTACCGTGCAAGACTAATTTTGTGTGAATATATTTCCAGATTTAGAGTGCTCTCACTTTGAAATTCGAAACTTCAGACGGAACGGGAAACCATGGAGTACGGTGTGGTAGTGGAACATAAAGGTTTAAGATTTCAATCTTTACGGAACTAGAGTTTCTTATATATTTAAAGGGACGATTATGAAATATGATGTTCCATGTATTACAGATATGCGGTTACATGGCCATATCATGTAGCTACTTCCGAATTTACCATGGTTAACTGAAAATTGGCTCAAACCTGCGGAGAGCTGCAGATGAAGCTTCCGGTCCAGGCAGCATATAACATTACTCTTCCCCGCTTGTTGGCTTCGGGAAGACTCAGAGGTTTCAAAATTGCAAAGTATCGATCCAGGCTAATGCAGACGAGGAGAAACCCCGACAAGTAGATACCAAACGTACGAAAGAAACTGAAAACACGACAAGCAGTGTCTCCGGCTTTCCATGAAACAGTAGCAGCCCAGCCAATCTGTCGACGGAAAGGCAACAAATACAAAACAAATGTACAAATAGGCAATTTAATGTCTCTGACGACTTTAAGGAGAATTCTATAGTTTGAGACTATGCAGTAATTAGCATCCTATTTCTGGTTGACGCCCCGACGTAAGACATTTAGAATGAAGAAGGGCATGAATTCCAACCGAAATAGGTCTACTAAATATTTGGTTTAGGATTTGTTTGAATTGCGGAGGACTTATGACTTGTTTTGGTACGCGATATAATTGGCTTCGTTCGTATAATCTCTTCTCTCGGTTTTACTGTGTATCTTTGAATTTAATAGAAAATTGGGAAGAACGGATAAGCTCTATTTTCCGAAGCCACAATCCGCGAGTAAATTGTAAAGTCAACCTTGGCACTTGGCACACTGTATGCCTGAAAGGGAATACTAAACTAGTCCAGGGTATTGGAACGCTTTGCAATCCAGTTAATAAACTTCTTCCAGCTGAAATTCCGTGCCAGCGGCGACAATATAAATATGAGTAAGGTGGAATTACCTCCAACGGCATGAGCAAAAATGTTACCATCAGATCCGCAATTGCCAAGTGTAGCAAGAATAAGTTCACACGGCTCAGTCTTGCTTTCAACCGAAACCTGGAAATTGTAATCAAACGATTTCTGTGAACCAAAACCCTTAAAATGTAATAAGCAGCAGCATGTTATGCCTAGTTAGTGAAAGCCCTTATTATTCAATAGAGATATTTCCGGTTTCCAAATACACAGAAAGATACGTTTCGAACATCGCACTTGTATTTGTATTTGTTACTTCAAGGTAAACTAAGGCCTCTGAGTCTGACTACTATTATATCCTGTTTTACTGTGTGTGTATGGCAATCCCAGTTAATCCTGAAACCTCCATGAACAATTCCCATGGTGCTAGAAAGGTTGGAGCATATGCTAAAATATCAGCTAATACATATATCAATGGATGAACATCGACTTTGGGGAAAGCAATATAATATCATAGAAACAAAATTCTGAGTGCAACGAAAGTGAGCGCTAAGCTCTTACAATTTACATATTTTGCAGTGCATATCTGTATTCTTGTATGCAAATCAACATTCCATTTACATTTTAGTTTGTCACTCCCAGGAATAATATTTATGCACCTTGAATATGCATATTATAATGGATTCTGACTGAGCATCTGAGCAGCCTTTCCCTTCTGTGGTTAGGCATCGGCTCTCTTAAACTCGTCGCATGAGACAAACTGCAGACATGTACGAAAATACGTGCCTGTTGTGGTGGTGAGGGCTAGGATCTTTTCATCCTGCTTTCTCTTTTCCACGAAATGCTTTGAGAATGTACTTAATCCAATCGACAAAACAAGAGAACCCCATGCCGAACCACAACAGAGAAGGAAAAGACGGCCTGCTCAGGCATTCTGAGTTAACTATACAGAAAAAGTAACATATCAATTAGTGTGGGTCCACAGTGAACTTGTAATAATTTTGAAAATAACTTCGCATGCCGCCATAGTCCTGAAAAACATTTCCCCCCTGTTCCCATGCTTCATGTTTTTGATAAATTCTTATTATATTTGACGTCGAATCCCGAGAAAGGAAGTTTCACAGATAAATCCGTTCCTCTAATTCAATAACCTGCTTTCGCCCAGAAATAATGGGAAAAGTTCTCTGTGTGAGAGATAATCCTTTCACTTTTCCAAGCCATCATTTCTTACTTGGTCAATGCGCAGTAATTACATACAACCCACTTCTAAGAATTTCGGCTGCCGTTCGTTAACTCGTAAAACTCGTAACCTAAGCAAATTAGCTTTATCTGCTTCCTTTCTTCACTGGATCAGGCGTGTGCAGTGCACTTCTTTCAAAACGTAGAGCCTTTGAATTCTGCTAGACGCTGTAGAACCAGTTCTGTTAGTTGTATGATACAACCTGCTCAAAAAAGTTCAACTCGTGCGTACTTAAGGGCCAGGTTGGGTTATGGGCTGCATGTTAAACGTTCATAAGGAATTGAGTTGGGAAAATTGTATCTTCTCAGTAAATACTGATCGTAGAGCCTCGGTTTTTTTTTTGCTACGGACTGATAAAGAAACAAGTTTCATGCAAGTGATAGTAGTTTCTTGATTAATGTTCTCTGATTAATTTTATTAGTGACAAAAGTTGACTGAATTCAGACACAACATTGGGCAGTAATAAAATTGATGAGGAATCATTAATCAATAGAAACTACTATCACTTGCATGTAGATTGATTCTTTCTCAGTCCGTCCGTAGCAACCAACGCCATGACTCTGCGATCAGTATTCAATTAAGAGATACAATTTTCCCAATCAGTGATTATCTCGTGGTTGTAGGAAGTTGGCCGATTATTTCGCCCGAATATTGAGTTACGAGTTAGAGAAGAGAGCGAACTCCCTATGCCATCTTCGCATAGCCAACACAAATGTCCACTAGACCCTTAAATCAAGAAAAGTTACTAACCTTATGATTGTCACAAGAAGACTGATGTTCCCAACAGCAGCTACTGCAAAAAGGATAGAGTAGACTATGATGGAAAGAAGATGGCCTGAATTGAATTGCATATCAATGGGTAGCTCCGTCAGTTCTTCTGATCTGTTACTTGTATTTAGGGCTGCCGAGGTGGCCCAATCAAAAATTGACTCATACTCGAGCGCTCCGTGTGCAATTTCCGTATAATTGGTATAGTTGAGATATTCTGTCAATAAGTCGTAATTCATGCTTGTAGAGTCCAACCAAATGTTGTCTCGATCCATCGCAGAAGTATATTGGTCTAAAGTATAATCAAGTAGCATGATTCCGGTGCTTCAGCTGGAACACGTGTCTGTTGGAGAGAAAATTGGTACATGGACAGTGCTTTTAACAATAACAAAATTGTTTAAAATTGAGTTGGGCAGTGTTAATACATATGCATTATCTGCACAGCATACTATCGTATCAAAAGTGCGAAATGAAAAACTGTGGCTCAAAAACCGCGGAATTTGATTCGCGATCGTTGCATCTTCCTGGGCGGGGAAAACCGCGAGACCAACCACAATTTACAACTGAATTCTTCTCGACTCGATTGACATTGACACAGCCGCACTGGATAATCCACACACACAATGAGTGATTAGTTCATGCGAATCCAAGTCTGAATAGAATGTTCATTGAGCTACTTAGAAGGAAGAACTACTAAAATTCTGTGTAGAACGTCTGTACGGTTTTAATGCTTTTTGCGCGACACAAAAATATATATTTTGATTACAGAATGATTGAAATAATTAGGGGTGAAGTGAATAGTAAATAAATTACCAACATTCTAAATCAACCTGTGAAATGAGATTGAATTACAATCTGCTGTGTACTGTGTAATCTCATTTCTTCCATGCAAACGCAATAATGAGCTTTAATAAAAATCTAAAGCAAAATATCAATCGTGCCTCCTTTGACTACCTTTTCTATAATTATTTGCATTGGTTTTAGTTTACTTCAGTTTTGCGGGCTTGCACCGCGGGGTTTGTGACCAGGTATTTTGTGTTTTCGTTTTCGTTTTGAAATGACCGCTCCTTGTGGACAAAGCAGATAAATGCTTCATTCATTTGTCACGTGTCAACTAATTTAAAGAACTATATAATTTACATTTGCTCCTTTGGGTTGAAACCTAATTAGTACTCTCATCTTCGATGAGTCTGTCAAGCAATTCTTACAATGGTATGTACAAAAAATGCATGTTTTTGTTAATAGTCCTTAATTAGAAGCTGTATGCATGTATGTATTATAGGAGCGAGTTTCCTCGGCTACTTTGGCCACCTTCCGTTCGGACTCGTAAAAGAAAAAGCTGTAGATGAAAGCGTATTTGTTTTTCAAACTGAAAATGAATGAGGCACTACACGTGCATTCTAATTTGCGTGGGAAAATATAACATCTACGTCAAACTAGCTTGCCAGCATACGTGGTACAGTAGGTGTATTCAGTCAAATACACAATTCTGGCAGACGAGACGTGCTATTAGCACAAATGCTTGAAGTCGGGTGAAAGTAAAAAACAGAGAACTAAAAGTAAGACATGAGACTGGCTCAAACACACGAAACGAAACAGCCATGTGTTGTCATAGACGATCAAAAAGATTTCCCTACTGCCTCCTTTGGATTCCCAGCCCTACTTCCCTACTCCGCTGGCCCAGCCCTACTCCCTACTTCCCTAATTCAGTGTAGAACCCTGCTGCCCTACTGCCGCCCTATTTCAATTTCTCATTCTATACTCCCTACGCTGCCGCACCCTATAGGGCTTTAGGGCGAAGTAGGGGCCCTATTTTCCACTATTTTGCCCTGTTTTCTAGTAGGGTAGGGCAATTTCTATGTCTTTGACCGTCCTACTTCCATACGCCGAATTATCCTCCGTACTCCCCTAATCCGCTGGCTCAACCCTATTCCCTACTCCCTACTTCCCTATTTCAGCTGCCGAGCCCCACTGCCCTACTGCGATCTTTCTTCCCTACTCACTACTACCTTACCCTATAGGGCTGTAGGGCGAAGTAGGGGACCTATTTTGCCCTACTTCCCTAGGAGGGTAAAGCAAGTTGCCCGTCTCTGTGTGTCGGGCAACATCGTGCTTCCCTCCTGTTCTTGGCCTTCATCAATGCAAGAGTTGGCTGGTGAAAGTTTTAAATAACAGAAAATTAACGGTGTAGCGTGTAACCCCAATTCGGCATTCTACTATCCGGCTATCCGTATGCTTCTATTCTACATAGCGTTTCTGCGATTCCAACTTATGTGTTTGGAACTGGAACGGACCTTTGGGAATAATGCCACTTGTCTCTACTCCAGTATCCAGTATAAATGGACATCAGTAAAAACAAAATAATAAGGTTAGGAATATCGAGACGGAGTTAGAATTCAATTGAGTGGATCGGGGTCGGGCGGGACCCGGGGCCACCGTTGTATTCAGTTTTGAATATTCTTGAAAGGAAACTTTAACCCAAAATTATTCCGTACACAGGATTCTAAACTGGGAAAACCAAAATATATGCACTGCGTGATTATATTTCAAAAATCAGAACTCAAAACTCATTTCCATTTTCCATTTCCAGCTCTGTTAAGTGAATACTAAAGTTGATATGACAGCGACGTCATACAATTTTCAAATTCTAATAGGAACTTCCATCGATTTTCACACGACTCATACTTTAGTTCATACCGAACTAGCTAAAATCAAAACGGATTTGTGTTCTTTTGTTGGAACAAAAATACAAGGAATAGCATTTGATGCTGCTGTCCCGCTATAACAAGAAGCTTATGCGTTTATATCTATAAACTTTTCCAACTATTTCCGGCTAAACACTATGTTCAGATGAACGCTGTCCAAACCGAGGAAGATACTCAGTAAATGTTGTACGTACATATTGATATTTACTTAAAGTGTCCCATGATAGTTCAGATGTAATTTGTATTAATAGCGTTAAGCAAAAGAGCCTTAATGACCTTTATGACTGACCTCAATACCAAATATGGTTGCCACACAACGCCACCTGAAATAACTCAGTGGTGAAAGATCATAAGCAAATGATCAAATGATCATAAACAAATAGTAAGCACCATGTAACGGTAACGGTATACAGTAGAACATCCTACGCGTTTTTGGACTCAAAGAATGCAGCAGAATACTTCAGTTCATTAACCAGTCTGAACAGACTGTCAGAAATTTTAAATTAGCTTGCACATCTCCTTCGATTAAACCAATAATGTACCTCATGAACATTAAAACCATATTCGATGTGTTCTTCATACCAAAACGCTAACTACAATTCGCAACGGACTCCTTCGTGATTATTTCCAGGATAACACTTTCGTATTTTATGACTATTGTCTTAATCAATTTCCTCCTCTTATTGAAACAATGATGCAATAGCAGCTAACCTATTTACACGCAGCTTCAATTTGAACATTTAAAAGATCCTACCGTATCAGCATCACGTCATCATAGTCTCAAGCAAACTGAATCTGAGTGAAGAGTAAGAACGTAGGCTAATGCTTTAGCTTGTCGGTAGCCCAGCTGCACTTTCACTTCCTTTCATCAGGCTTCCAACTCTGACATCAACAACACTGTTTAGTTCGGTACTAGTAGTGAGGTAGTGATGCTGAGTGGTTTCTTTACTTAACTCCAGTGAATTTAAAGCGATTATGAAATCCAATGAGTCAATCGAATCCAGATGCATGCGTAAGTAATGCGAAGTCCG
>JAQFXZ010001729.1:0-11213 GCA_034694025.1 Ceratophysella scotica | reverse complement strand
AATCACCGTTCTAAAGCTAGTGCGACGTTCGGCGACGACGGTGTTATGTGCCATGTGCCCTAAAATCCCTAGTTGTTCTTTTACATCGATGCAGGATATATTTGATATTTGATATAATGATAATGCAACCATTCTTTGATCGCAGCATGCCTTGCGTCTTTAATTACCTAATTACGAACTAAAAACAAGGCAGATTAAAGTACAATGTGCTGAACATGTCATTTGTCAATTTTTCACAAATTTAGTTTTCGGCAGTTTTCGGCAGTGCCGAATATTATTGACGGTGCCGAAAACATAGTTTTCGGCAGTGAGTTTTCGGCACTTCTGCCGCATTGGGAGTTTCCTGAACAAAACGCTTAACTTTAACTGGTTAAATTTCAGATGTTTTGGCTAAAAACTAAGTCAAGCATTGGTCCATCGTTTCCAGATGCATTGAACTTTGAACTTAAACATTAAGATATTTATTTTGTGAATCTATTAATTGTCTTTTTGCATGCCATCTTCAATTTCGATTGCTCGGCCTTACCTGGCATCACTATATTGCAAAAGTAAGTGTGACCATGCACCATTGTGTGAGTTAATGAGTACACGGTACTGTACACTAAAGGTGAAAAGGACTCGCATTTCGCATTACTTTCTCCTATAAAGTGTTATTATTACACTAAAACGTATAATCAATAGGTACCTCTGCAATTCATTATGAATATGATTTAGGCTCGTAAAATATCATGTAAGAAGTACACTAATAATAGTAGAGGCTTCTTCTTTCAGTTACACTGCTGGCAGTTGTTCTTCCGAAACGCTTTCAAAGCATCACTGCTTTTAAATTCTTAACTTTAAGAACGATGTTTTCGATTTTAAACTGTTGACTGTCCAACGAAGGATTTATGAGTTCTTTGACTTTATTCAGTAATGACAAAGGGTGATCAGCTCATTACGTTGTATTTCTTACATTCATCATCATTGTATGGAATCGAGCCATGAAAATGTAGATTCGATGGACACAAGCATGAATCAAAAAAAATCGTTGAGCTACTCATTATGGAACACACAGCGCGCTGTAGTCACCAAATTGGCAAACCACTAACAAAAATGTTGATGAGGAAGCGCTTTTGATTATCCTGCTTGATCCTTCAGGTTAGGTTTGGCGCGAAACGGGCGAAGAACACTTTGGTAAGTTCTTCGGTTAGATATAATCGGTTAGATGTTATCTTATAGCATTAATTTAAAATATGGTCATGAATCATAATCATGAAAAGAATCAATAAGGCCGATTGGCATTAGGAACCGAAGTACAGTATTTTGCTTCTAGTTTACTTACCTCCACTTCTCTAATTGCCATGCGCAGGCACAGGCAACTTCTAGTGTGACGATCCATGTTTAATACGTTTGCATTGACATGCCACATCGATACATAATGTTCAGCATTCGAATCCTGACCAATACTCACCATGCATGCAGCATACATACACCATGCGCAGCGTAAACGCTAAGCGCACTCCAACATTAAGTCCACAGTGCCTACCGCCTACCGCAGCAATTAATTTATATTTACTTAGTTAGAAACAGTTTATCTTATGAAAGGCAGAGCAGAGCAGCCAAGTACAGTTTATGAGAGCCTTGTCTATGTCTAACCACACAATAGCGTATTCATCTTGACTAATTAGAGGGATTTAATAAGAGTCTATCTTTTGTCAGCCCGTTCGTATTCTTCAGATGTAGCTGTATGGTATGGTACCACGGTATGGTACATAAATGTTGCATTCAGGCAATAATATCCAGCTTAATTACCGTGCTGTGGAATTATAGCCTAGCCACAAATATGTCAGATTCCACGATTTGAAGGCTAGAAGTGTCGTTGATATTAAGTGGTATACGTGCGTTGAGAATAAAGTGGCCGACAGAAAGTACGAAGCATTAATTCCAAAATGGGTTTGCATTTTGAAAAATTATTGGTCAGTCATATTGTTTATCATTATTGGTTTATGGTGTATTGTGTTTACGTGTTTGCACAACAACTTACCGCATAAAATTGAAAATTAATATTGAATCAAATATTTATTTGCTATTGAGCTGTGTCGAGTCGAGTGTTTTAATAGCATGTTAAATGTAGTTTGCGCATTGCTTAGTTGCTGCATGACTGCAGAAAGTCTGGAGTGATTTAGAGCTCAGTTCAATATTCAATCCTGAGACTGCAATAAGTTTGGGTTTCTCAGAGCTAACCCAAATACGAGCATCGAGTATTTAACTCTATTGTTCACTCATTGCATTGCAACTCGCTCTGTTGTTTACAGGTTTGAATGAAGCCCATCAGAGTTGAACACCGACTCTTGATCATTTGAACCTAAAAAGTATTATTCTACCACCAAATATCAAAGATTTCCACCGTGTGAGAGAATCTGTTACGCTCTGATCTCGAACTGTTGGAAGAGAACATGGAAGGTCCTATTTCAAAATTCATACATGTTCAGCAACCAGGTAATACAAAATACTGAATTATTAATAGAATGGCGGGTCGGTCGGTCGGGACGGTGATTGATAATGGGTTCCCCACTGACCGTGAATCAGCTTGAACGTGTCGCACGACATGTAGTAGGCTTTTGAGGATTCCGAGCAAATATGACACGCAACGCCAACCAAACTAACGCGATATTAAGTCTGAATGGTTGGATTTAAGTTCGAAGTTCAGCTTATAGCTAATACTAGTTATATATAAAGTATACTCCTCCTCAACTGATCAATGACATGTTGGATCAATAAAGTGTTTCAATTGGAATTGGAATTATCATTATCCACAAGGGATTATAAATGACATGCTGCGGTATACCATGCGAGATCTATTCTATACGTGTAGTCACTATTCGCTATATTTTTGCCTTGCTGCTGCCTCATATCTCTTGATACTTTAATTATTTGTAATGAATCAATGCGTATTGGGCGACCACGTGAAGGCAAACACTTATAGCACCACATGCACTAACCAAGACCAAAACTGTGCACTATTGTACGCTTTACGGCGCAATAATCTAGGAACACACATGTGATGCTGATGGTAAACATTAAATATTTGCTCTAAATTGGTGGGTGCTGGATCTTTTTCCGACAATTGATAGCATTGCAAATCATAGATGGGCAAAGTTGATGCACTCGCACTCGCCTTCGTGAAGGCTAAACCCCGCTATAGGCCGTCAGCCTTCAGTCTTCAGCCTTCACTGGATTTGGCAGGAAGCCATCGTGCCTTGGCGATTTGAGTCGATTTTTTAAACAATTGAGAGCTGCCTTCGCACTCCCCTTCACCGACATTTGCCTTCGCGTAATTTTTATTTTTCAAGAAATATCGTGAGTGCGAGTGCAGTTTACCCATCTATGTTGCAAATTGCAACAGCTTTCCTCTTTCTTTGTTAATTTATGCGTCACATAAAGATACAATATTCATGAGGTAAAAAACCTACGATCTACTAAATTTAAAAAAAAAACTTTCTTCAGATTTTGCCTAAAATCTTAAAGAATCTCAACAAAGTAGGCTTGTAACTGTAAAGTTCCATGAATCAGGGAGGAGGAGCGCTTAGGTTGCAGTATTGCAGGTCATTGACCATGATCTATTCAGAAATTGAATTTTTCTCTGAATCCTAAGCTTCGTAATGACAAATAGAGCTTCTGTGCTATTTTTGAACTTGTTGATCATTCTGAACTATCAGAGTCATCTCCTACTTGTACTGTGTTGCATTTGTGAGATAAGGGTTTTGTCATGTGGAATGTTTAACTATTCCAGAGTCATATTGGCCCAATTCTACTCCATTCAAAAGTCCAGATTTGATTGAACTTAATTCGGATTCCGAAAGAACCGTGAAACCGGGTAATGAGTGGCTACTAAAATCCTGCTTTGCTTTTTTGTCAGTTCTGGATTTTGAACTGAAGATACTCACGCATTGTTTATATAGTAGTTTCGCTTTGAGTGTGTGTGTGTGTGAACAGTACTAGTGAGTTGAACAGCTCGTGTTTGCCATTTCCCTGAATTTTTCTCCATGTTTTGTATTCATTCTTATTTAGCCGTAGAACCACTCAACTACTCTTCAAGTCAAGAAGAGGTGGAAACAGAAGATGATTGTAACGACGCCGCAGAGGCATCTATTCTAGGAAAAGAGGTGATTCCAGGAGTTTACGATGTGACCAGCAATGATGAGGAAAGCTGTCATCTTCTCCAAACTGAAGAAGACTCTGAGAATTCTGGTGAGAATCGATTTTGCATGTGACCCTTCACAATCTGTATACTTTTGCCTCTGAGTTGTCCAGATGGATCACAAATCAATTAATTGTATCTAAATTCAACTCACTTTTGAATTTTCGTTGCAGATTCTGAACGCGAGCATGATCACGAAACATCCTACCGTTCATCGGCCTCCCGCTCATCTTCGTCCGGTGCAGGAAGCAATTCTGATGGTGAGGGACCCGAGCAATCTGCCTTATCTGGTCAGTCATGTGATCATAATCAAACCTGCGTATGGGACATGAGTAACGAACAAATGGAGTACTACACTGAGCAATTTCTCACTCTTCAACCTGATGTTAATGGACTTGTAAGTGGGAAACTTTATAATTGATCTGACAGAAGTGTGACTCCATGTGCCCACTGGGTACATTGTCATTTGAAACATGGTATGTACAATATTATGACTCTTCTTTAAGATTAATGGAAAAGTTGCAAAGGCGTACTTTGAAAAGAGCAAATTACCCATCGAAGACCTTCGGAACATATGGCAATTAGCCGATACAACTGAAGACGGTTGCTTGGATCTGTTTGAATTTCAAACAGCGATACACTTTGTCGTGTTACGGAAGCACGGAATCCCCATTCCTTGTGACCTCTACGAAAGTCCCAACTCAAGGGAAGCGCAACGTCTAAACCTTGAAGCTGAAGAGCAGAGGCAGAGAATTCTAAATCGACCCCGAGGTTCAACCGCAAACTCAAGTCAGGTTCCTCGAGGGCTTTCCGGTTCTGGGATCAATGGTACCACAGCAGCGGGTGGCGCACCGATTCATACTTCAGTTCAACCTGAACCACTTCTGGTTCAACCATCCACAAGTCGTACAAGTCCTCCAGGACCATCCATTTCAGGATTAGGAAACCCAGTGAGTCAGGCTCCGCTGCCCTCCTCTCATCAAAAGGTGCCTCTGCCTCCGGGTAAGGCGAATCTAAGAAACATTCAGAAGTCGAGCAAGGGTGAGTATCTGAAATAATGCAGTTGTCTTTCACATTTTGAGAAAAACCTTCGGTAATGGAGGGGAATGTTGTCCGTTGTTTCCATGCAGAAGAGTGGACTACGTTCGACAATGAACCGGTGAACTTCTCTTCAATTTGTGATACAAGTGGCCTCGTTGCACCTGTCCCAGTACGCTTGACAACTCCTGAGGACACTGGCCAGATCGCTATCAACAGTAACGGTGGGCCTCCGAGTGCTTCAAAAGGTCAACAATTGCAATTGAAAGCTATTCAAAGACCAAAGCTGTCTGGTCATCACCCAAAAGTATCCACGAGCACCATTGCCCCACCGCCGGTATTTAAAATTCAGCATTTCGAAACAAATGGCTTGTTAATTCAATTAAAATCACAATTTCAGCGCCATTATGCAACTATGCGTAGTAAACTAATAATTATTTTTATATAGCCTCCAAGGCGCAAGACACACGTCCGTAGCTCCTCTTTGGATCTCAATAGACTTAGTAAGTGTCGAACGAGAAGAAAAAACTGAATCCAGAGTTAGAGCCTGTTGTATAATATTTATATTTGTGTTTTCAGCCATATCCTCGGATTTACAGGCAAGTAGTCTGAATGGACCCGAAGTGCCAGCGCGAAGTTTCCTCTCTCCAACACACCAGGGAGGAGCTTTCTCTATTTATCGTAAACCCCAAGTTCCGAAAGCAGCCACAATACATGAGCCTAGAAGTGACCTCAATGACTTTCGACAGTTTCGAAATTCCATTGAGAATACTGTAGGACATTTGAGACAAGAAGTAAATGAGCTCCGAACCGATAATGTTATTTTAACTCGAATCACAACTCAATTATTGGAACAACTATCAGGGCTTCAAACGAAGCGACAGAACTTAACATTTCAACTCCACCAACTATCAGCTGAGTCCGTTCCTCCTCCTTCCCCAATGAGTTCGATGAGCTATCAGCCTCCACGCCCTTCGTAGTTACTTTGCGTGAGGCCCTTCCGACCGAAATTACAGCCGCCCGCGTGTACATAATGGAATATGTCAATATTTATAATAGGCTGTTTCTCGTTCACGTCCTTCAGAGAGATTTTCTACAAGGTTTGAGTTACAGTTGTGATTTTAACTCCATTTACGCGTAACACAAATAAGATTACGGCTAAATCCTCATGCTACAACCTGAGAACAGGACAAGCCGCATTTCGTTCCTTACAGGGTGAAGCTCATCGTGTGTTTATATTTGGCTAGTTGCCTTCTTTTCACTTCGCAACATTTTTCAACGTGTTTATACGTTGCTTTACGTCTGCTTTTATGTGACAGGTCTTGCATAATATGTTTGGCTTCTCGAAAAACCTAGAAAGAGTAGCTCCGTGCCAAACACATTACCTGTCACATAAAAGTGCACGTAAAGCAACGAACACGTTGAAAAATTTTGCGGCAACTTGCCAAATATAAACACACGGTGAACTTCACTTTGCAAGGAACGAAATACGGCTTGTCCTGTTCTCGAGTTTTTAGCATGAGGATTTAGCCGTAATCATATTTGTGTTACGCGAACATATGGACTCAAAATCACAACTGTACTGCTCAGTGCATTCAGCACACTGAAGTGACACAATCGATCCACTCAACAATTCACCAAGTATCTTGAGTATTTTGAGTCAATAGATTCTAAGTTCGCTGCTGGTCCCAACTCAAATGTCCCAAATTTCTGCGAGCAGTGTTAGAAAGCTGAGTGAAGATATATTACCTTTGTATTGAAACATATTATATATAGAAGTCATGTACAATCAAATATTCTGGGTAACTTGTACGTATTTATATGACTGAACAAGAAAGTGAGAAAATGATGAATAAGAGTAATTTTAGTGATTGAATAATGTCCGGTTGGTGGCTGTGGCTGACGTGGCGAGTTACTGGAACTCACCCGATATCAACTTTGTTTTAACTCACCAGGTTGCACGATTTGTTTCCCTGTAAGAAGTTCTAATCGAGATTGACTGATGCAAAGTATTTTGTGTTGCATGTCAAGCTAAACGTAGGTTGTATCTCTGGTTCGTATCTGTAACATCTAGTTTTAACCTCGTCTAATTTGAATTTCTGTGTAACACTTACATTTCTTAGATTTTCGTGGAAGGTCGGATCGATTTACATTGTTACCACTACCACTACCGTATTCACGGTTCCATGTTCTATGTTCTAAAACATTGTATTATGTACTTCACCTTTTAAAACTTTTTTTACTATTCACGCTGTCTATTTTTACTAATGCATTTTATGGTCACCTGGATGTCCTTCTCATCTTCTAATCTATCGATCTGCCTTTAATCTGATTAGATGTACCTTTAAGGAAAGAACTATTTTTTTTTCACTTTGGAGGGGAATATTATTTTTGGTCCATGTGCAAATTATTATTTACACTGTTAAACGTATTCTATACTGAGTATAATGTTATAGCTCACGTGCAATTTGTTTTCACTTTAAATTAACAGCGGCATTCTAATGCTAAGTCTACATGCAATTTATTTACGGGAGTAGCTACTATATTAGTTCATTATTTGTATTTAAATGCATGAACTAAGCTCGGTAAGGGTGTTTGCTATTAATGCAAAGATGGCTGCTGCATTTTTAGTGTCTGGAGGAAATGTTTTCCCGATTGAAGGCGGCTGTTCTATTAGTTCAGCCGAGGAACGATTTGAAGGTAACTGTTGTAGTATTTTCCCATAATGTATTAATATTTTGTTTAGTCAGCTGCGTTTGAATTGAAATATGTTGAAGGCAAGCAACTCTCCATGGGAGGGGCAGGGCGAGCAGTTTTAGACGGATAAGTGATAGCGAAATTCTCGTTATGTTAATAAGCAATGAACGTGCTATGATATGAAGGGAAAGGAAAAGGCCGTATTATTACACGATACTTATTCTTCACTACTAAAGTAAGTATTACCTACATACCTAAGCCCAACTACAAAAGTTGCTCTATGTATCAGTACAGTGTATACCTTTTAATTACTAATAAATGTAAAGAGTGTGACAATGAACCGAGTCATGTTTCATATATGATCCAGTGTTGTCATGGGCTTTCTCCTTATTTTCATAGCCCTGAACGAACGCCTAACCATAAATGAGTAAGTTGGCCTACTCATTAGGGCAGTAGGGCAGTATACCTGGAATTCCGCAGGGATGGGCAAAATAATTTGATTTTGAAAACCAGTGGTTTTAAAATCATGATTTTGGAGATCTTGAGGATTTTCAGATTTTGATTTTGAATAAATGACCTGATTTTGCATTTTGATTTTGTAGAAGTACCTATTTTGATCTAGAAAATCAAGATTTTCAGCAAAACTGGCGATTTTAAATCACGATTTGATTATAAAAAATCACGATTTAAAACAAAAAAGATATCGTTGACTTTGATTTTATGATTTGAATTTGACGGCGAAAAGTGATTTATTTTGAGGTTGGGATTTTGAAGGCTAAGTTTCGATGATTTTGAACAATGATTTTGAAAATCGTTTTCTAATGATTTTGCCCGCCCAGCCCTGGAATTCAGAATAGGTTAGTTAAGGAAAATTGGTTGTCCACCAGCGCAGCACAAATAAAAATCATATATGGGCCTCTTAACCTTCTCGGCAGGGCAGTAGAGCAAAGTATGACCCTACTGAGTAGAACGGTGGGACAGTTGGCCCTAGAATTCAGGATAGGGAGTTGGCAGAGTAGACCAAGAATTTAGAATCGGACAGTGGGACAGGATACCAAGAATTTAGAATCGGGCAGTAGTGAACAGAATGCAGAGTAGAGACAGTAGGGCAAATTATTTGCACATGTATGCGCCTAACGCTAACGTGAAGAAACTTAGAGTGAAAATATTGAAGACTGTGGCAAGCCACTGCTTAGCGAGTATTATGAAATTCATCTTGACCATATTTTTGAAATGAAACCAATATTTATTAGCAGAAATTGATATTTTGGGATTGCATATTTTAAGGAAGTGTTTCAACGACAACCGGTTTGACAGTACAAACAAGTTCATCGGGCTCAACGGAGGACAATATTAGCATTAACCAGGCGTGAGAGGAACTCGTCATTTTTGTTGTCTTCTTCGTTTTCAGGCTCGGACTCCTCGGTGATACAGTCGTCATCACTCGACAAGTCATCCTCCTCATCCGAACTCATGTCCTGCACTGGGACTCTGAAAGTGACGCCGAGGTTCTTGACGCCGACTGAAGGTGTTGCCTCACCATGAATGATGTGGTTCCAAGTTTTGAGACACTTCTCAGCAGCTTCAAGCTGTAGTTCATCCTGCGAAACATAAATAGAGTTGCAGGCTTGTGCACTTGGCTTATCGAGATTTAAAGCATACGACCAAGAAGTTGGAGAGCAACTGACCTGAGTCTTATTTTGTTCGTTGATGAGGTTAATGGACTCCTGAAGTGTGAGCAGTTTGGCAGGTTGACTTGTTGATGGTGGATCCAAAGCTTCGTAATACTTGGGAATACCTTGATCGGTAGTGAATGAGGTAGTCGAGGATGGGAAGTGGGGAACTCGTGGCTCGTTCAGTTTCATCCATCGTGGTGCATCGTCTGACTGATCGTGGAGTGATTTACTATAGTGCTTGTATAAGTGAGGTCCAGCTGGGCTTGTTCGCTCATGTGATTCCGAATCCATACCAAGATTCATCAGGGAGAAAGCCTTTGAGCTGTCAACGCCCTCACACACGTTCTCAAATGTGCCCTGGGTGGAGCCCGGAGAAGCAACTGAAGCTTTAATATGATTGTAGACCTTTTCAGAAAATTCATTGGAGACGGTGGGCACTTTAACTTTGACCAGCTCTGTGTTTATTTGTTCACGAAGCTCCACTTTTTCAAGCTTATCCAGTACCTCTCTGTAAAACTTGAGGCATTTTTCACCCTTGTCCGGTAAAGATTTAATGAAATTCCTAGAAACAATAAACATTGGCTATTATGTATTGCGTAAGCTTGTTCCAAGTTCTAATGATAGATCACGTTCCAAAAGGCAAGAAATAGCATGACAGAATAAACCAAGAAGGTCGGTCAAGCTCACTGATTCTTCTGCGGCTTGAATTCGTCGGATAATGATGTTACTAACAACCGCACTTACAAAATATTGAAACTAACTGAGTTTAATCGTCGCGACCCGATCTAAAAATCAAGATCGTAAATCGTGAGACTGTGTCCACAAAACAGATTGGATATACTTGGCTTGGCACATGTCAGTCGCAGTCCTACACAAAACTCACATCTGAGACATCAGACATCAACTTTAATTATTTAACTTAACAGGGTTCTTCTTTAAATACCTCTAATCGTTCCAAATTGGGATATGTTGTGATTCACTAGCTAGAGCCCTGACACCAGGTCGAAGGTTTATAGGTAGTACCAATAGACAAGGTAACCTTTATAGGTAATATGCCGACTGCCGACTCGTCTTCCTGTGCCGTTACTATGTACTACGATTATTCTCTCTTGTCTCGATACAGTCGACAATAACGGTTAAATAATTTTGAGACAATCATGAATCATTGAACATTGACCATTGCAGTATTTCATTGCTGAATGTCAGCATGAACCTTCAGCTTGAGATATTCTGACTTCTGACAACTTTGCTTACTTGTTTTTCAACATAATCTCCTGCCGTGCTTTTATGTCTTTGAGTTCCACAAGTGAAGCTGTGTTGAGGTCAACCGTCTTCTTCTTCCCGTCCTTGGGAACCAAGAGACTCTGAGTGTTACTCATGTTGGAGTCTGGAAGGGATTATAGGCGTAGACTGAATCAATGACAGTAGTCTTCACTGCTATCAGCTGACAGGTGGACGAGAGGGACACTTGGTATTGGTATAAAGTCAATAGTGTGCGTTTGGCTGTAATGAGTTGGCAGTTGAGCTGGTAATCAAACGTAAGTAGTAAAGCGGACCCAGATTTAACGCGAAATATCACAAATCGCAAGCAACTTGCAATTCGAACAACAACGAATGAACAA
>JAQFXZ010001728.1:0-11218 GCA_034694025.1 Ceratophysella scotica | reverse complement strand
TTCAAAGATCTGGGAAACAGTGTTGATACTGTCCGGTTAGTATCAACACCGTCCGAATGTCTATACTGGCTCCAACATATATATTCACAATCTTCTTCAGTCTCTTATTGAAGTGTGCTCGATAGGTTACTAACCTCCTGCCCAATAGCAGAAGAGCAAAATAATTTTTGCAGCTAAGGGCAATATTTATTAGCTTGGACCCTAATTATTTATAAAGTCTGGTTTGTACCAATTATGAGACTCAGATAGACCCATGTTAACTTGAAACACATTGGCTCTCCATTGTTTCGCTTGCAACTTCGGCAAACCTAAATTTATGATAACAAAATTCGGACAGGAAATGCACTGCGAGGCATTTCGGCCATGGGTCACCAAAGACCTTAATTTTTTGTAACTCAGCAATTAGTGAGTTTGAATTCATCGAACTCACCACTCTTCCTTACATTTCTGAAACGGTCACAAATGACTACTACTTCTACCCTAATATCAAGTAGAACCTGAGCAAAAAATCAAATTCTTCAGATGATGAGGTTGAAAAAGTGACTTCACGCGGGTTAAGGAACAAACCCGAATCATTATACGCAGAAACTTCAATGGGAAAAGTGTATCGATGTCAAAGGTCATTATGTGGAAATATAAGGGTTTGTAAGATGTTGCACGTAGTAAGTATGAGCGAAAAACAAATTACCTGTTTTCATTTGAATGACCCTCGTATGACGCAAAAAGGTTGAGGTGAGTTTTAGTTAAGTAAGGGAGCTAGTATTGGGGAATTAGGGAATTACCTAAGTAAGGATGAGCAACGGAACTATTTATGGCCAATGTTAATGAAAGAATACGATCAAATACCTATAGTAGTATTCATGTTTGATTTCGTGTATCTTCAGGGAAGAATCCGCGAGACTCAGTTTTTATTGAGTTCATACGTCTTGTACACAAAGCAAATGTCGGAGGAATTAGTCTGGTGGATCTGGCTGAAACTCTGAATATTTCTGCCCTCGACGCACGCACTGGATGTCGTCTTCTTCGGAGGTACAAGATTGTGGTTCCAGTTTTGGAGGACAAGAAGAAGACCAAATTGAACAAGTAATTGTTTATCCTCTTAGTAACTGTCAAAACGGTCCTCATACACTTCCGATTGAGGTTTTAACACCAGCTCTCCTATTGCCTGTGCTCTATGCTACTCTTTTTTCCAAATATGTCCAGAGAGAAGGCATTGGGGTTCGGTAAAATTGCAGAGGCTAAGGAAGACTGGACGTGGCGAACAATATTTTTTATTTTCGTATGTGGTAAATGCGATTAAAATTATCGAGCTCGAAATATATTATATTATTATTTTTATATTAATATATTATATAAATTTATAATTTTGCAATATTTGTAAATGGTACATGAATTCGGACCACAAGAGCGCGGGGAACTCAATACTGGCAGGCAGAAGTTAAAAGTTGCTACAGCGCGGCCCGCGCGCGCATACCCGTTGGAGTTAAAATTAATACACTAGGTAAAAGTGATACATGAATTCGGACCAGAATAGCGCGGGAAACTCAATGCTGGCAAGCAGAAGTGTTAAAAGTTGCTACAGCGCGGCTCGCGCGCGCATACTTGCTGCAGTTAAAATAATACACTAGGTTATAGTGATACGTGATTTCAGACCCTTATAAAGCGGGAAACTCAATACTGGCAGGCAGAAGTGTTAAAAGTTGTTACAGCGCGGCCCGCGCGCGCATACTCGCTCGGGTTAAAAATAATACGCTAGATTAAAGTGATATATGAATTCGGACCAGAATAGCGCAGGGAACTTAATGCTGGAAGACAAAAGTGTTAAAAGTTGCTACAGCGGAGCCCGCGCGGGCATACTTGCCGGATTTATATTATACACTAGGTTATAGTGATACATGAATTCGGACCAGAACAGCGTGAGGAACTCAATGCTGGCAGTCAGATGTGTTAAAAGTTGCTACAGCGCGGCCCGCGCGCGCAAACCGCATATTTTATGCGCGTGCCTGGCGGTATTGACGTTTTTAAAGTTAATACCATATAGCATTGAATTCCCAGCGTTATTCTGACCTGACTTCACGTAGCGCTTATGCTTAGAGGTAAAGTTAAATGCCGGCGCTTTTCGCGCGCGCGGCGGTTTTCGATGCTTTTAATGATAATTGATAATACCATATAGCATTAAATTCCTAGCGTTATTCTGACCTGATTTCACGCGTCGCTTATGCTCAGAGGCCAAGTTGAATGCCGGCGCTTTTCGCGCGCTTGGCGACATTTGATGGTTTTAATGATAATACCATATAGCATTGAATTTCCAGCGGTTTTCTGATCTGATTTCACGTGTCGCTTATGCTTAGAGGCCAAGTTGAATGCCGGCGCTTTTCGCGCGCGAGGAGCGCTTTGCTAATAATCGAACGTACAAAATAATTTGAAAAGTTTAATTAATTATCACCTGTTAATGGCAATTAAAATTTCCAAACTATTCAAATCCGTATAATATTGTAATTGGACTTCATCTACTACTAGACTACGACTACGATTCCTTAGCCTCTACAACTTTTGTCGGTTGGCTTTCCATGCTTACTGAACCCCAATGCCTTCTCTTGTCCAGTGCCAGTGTTGCGCTGAGATCATCTTTCCTGACATAAATAGAACATCAAGACTCATGCACGGAGTCGCCGTGCACAATGTGACAACTCCATGCATGTGTTAAAAGTACCCAGTTGTTGGTCGTCCTGGACCTACCTCCATTTAATATGGGAAAAATTTCGTGGCACTTGACATATGTATTGCGCGAACCAGGGGCAAAAGAGAAGGCATGAGAGGATAGATTTGAGCAAATCTGCTTGAGCTCGACCCAAACTTGACGAATCTGCCAAATATTGTGACCAACATTTCTCAGTGCACATAGCCTAGTGTATGATTTGGTGCCATCCTAGAACCATGTTAGTTGCTGTTAAGCGAGTCAATTAATGAAATTCCCCAAATTCTTTCGGACTAAGGCTTTTGCAATGTTTGCATGAAGTCAAACATCAGGAAGGAGCATGCTCTACATGAATTAAATGGGCAGGTCAATCGAAAATGAATTTTTTTTCTTTGAATTCGGATTTTGAATTTGGAACGTGTAAATAGACAACACAAAAATGTAGGATTAACTGAATTAAATAGTTTCATCATGCAATTATAAATCATTGCGCGTTGACTGAACTATGTATGGAAGATAGAGGTTCACATGCTTCAATTTATACAATACTCGTAGATTTTAATCTAATAATTGAAGCTCCTGATAACTTTCGATTGTTGTCTGTCTCGACCGGGATGATCAATGACGTCAATTAAAAAAACTACTTCTAAAAGGGGTCAGAAGCAAGGGCGGAAGGCGAATTCACATGTACTTGATACTTGATACAGTTTCATCCTTCAATTCACCTTCACCTACCCAAAAACTTAAACTGATTTCAACTTTTTGGAAGGGCGAAATTCATGCTCTAACTGTGGTTAGAGCAAGGCGAGAGTGAGTGAAAATTTAGTATAACCACCATACAGTGACACGTTAAGTGAAGAGGAGTATCTAGTCAAGTTAATTAAAAATGAAATTTTTTGCCCAATACTAAGATTCCTCGAAGTATCTTGGACTCAGGCTATAGAAACTTCAAAGTTTGTGATAGGTAAAGTTAGAATAAATATAGTGTACTTTCTGCCTCACACAATTCTGGACTTATGATGCAAACATAGCAAAAGCCTTAGTCCAAAGAAAGGGGGTATCGCGTAAGGCCGTTTCTGGGCCCAGAACGATTTGAGACCGCATGCAACCTACATCGTAGCCAAGTATAAGGTGAGGAGAATACATCTTGGTTCCATCAGCACATGCTGCCAGCTGCCAAAAAAGTTCAACTTTTTAACCCGTGGTTCGATCGGGCTAATTTTGGTGTCGTTTTGAAGAGTATAGTAAGGGCTTTTCAGAACAAATTTGGTCTTCCCAAAATTCGTTCGGGACGTTCGGGAAGTCCATCAAGAATGGTGCCAAAGTTAAGAGGTCAAATTTTGAGGCGAGCTTGCCAAGTCCGCCAAAGCTTTTGAGATCAAACCAAGTGTGTTTTGTAATCAGGACTATCCAAAGTACTATTTAAGTTTTGCCCAAAATCATTTTTAGTTGACCATTCCATTTAATTCAAGAAAAGCATGCTACTGATGCTTGACTTCATGTAAACATTTTTAATTAACTCGATTAACAGCAAGTAACATGGTTCTAGGACGGCACTCAATCATACACTAGGTTATGTGCACTGAAAAATTTTGGTCACAATAGTTGGCAGATTCTTCGAGTTTGGGTCGTGTTCAAGCATATTTTGCTCAAATCCATCCTCTCATGCCGGCGTTTTTGTCCCTGGTTCGAGCAATACATGCTACACAGGAACATATTTTGTTGTTATTTGGCCTCCCGTTTCACACGACAGTAGTGAATCTCATTTGTAGTAGTGCACCCGTCCGGCCTTCCGAAGGGCCATTCCCAAGTAATTTACCTACAAGGTACTAGGTACTGTAGCTGTATTGCTCCAATTTTCTACGTATGCTCCCATAAGGGTTACGAAAGGATCGCGCCACCGGTGTCTCAAATCTGATATTAACTTGTTGTAAGATTTGGGTTTTTCCCCTAGGTCATTTTTATCCAAGTCACTATTGGAACTACAGTCATTTTTCATTTTGAAAAGACTTTTTGACCAAGTCTGTAAAAAATTTCGATTTTGTTATTGAAATGATGCACCAGCTTTACGAACAAGTTATTGCTGCACCTACCCTTCTGCTCACACCACCCCACCCTCCTCCAAAATGGTTGCCCTCAGGAGGGTAGAACGGTATATGGCGAAGTGCACATTGTCAGGGCATGTGAGGGCGCCCCCTTGCCCTTCACCCTCCTCTAGAGAAGGTGCCCTCCTGCCCAATCGCCCTCCACCCTCCTTTGAACTAGTGAAATCATATCAGCCATTCAGCCATTGTTGGGATCGTTTCACAACCCTTGAAGGAGCATGCATGAGAAATTTGAGTAACCCAGCCATACCAGTTGGAAAATTATATTTCAAACCCTAATCACTACTAATCAATCAATCTCCTTCCTCCGGAGGGCCGGAGTGCCGTAGGTTGAGCTGAACGGCAATACCGATGAGTTGAACAAGAAAGGGCTGTGATATTGTTCTCCGGAAGTGGCTCGAGGCCAAACAGTTGAATTTCCAGCTTTAGTGAGTTTCCATTTTCTCTTCTAGATACGTTTACTACAAGTTCCAACAAGCGAATCGAATCGTTCAGAATGTGGATACAAGCAAAGGAGCTACTGGATCGGATCATATACCTTTTCTCGTAAACACTGCCCCGGTTAGTGAAAGTCCCATTACTTACACCTTCTTTGCTGTTATTGCCACTGATCCAGAGACCGGAGAAAGGAGGCTTGTGCTCTGAAAAGCTCGAACTAAGTCAAGGTTTTTATTGCTGCATCTTCAGCACCAATGTGAAGTAATTGCAACTACAGCAGATTTTACTTTTACAATCCAATCACAATTCATAACTTAACATTTGAAATGCAATCGAAAATGGAAAATTTTGTGAAATGTGATTTGGTTCTCGGTGGGAATTCTAAACTTTGTTCTGGAAAGTGGAACGCCAGTTTGACCCAAATGGGTTTTAGTCAGAACTGGACGTATGATGTATTATATTTTTTACTTTTCTGAATCTACGACTACTACACTTCTAAAACTACGGCTTACACTGTAAAATATTTTTTCTGATTCCTTGGGAATAAAACGCTTTGCCAATTTACAAAACATGCGGATGTCTCAAATTATTAACAATATTTTCCTAAACCTTACCACTGTCTTTAGCCAATATCGCTAACGCATGCGCACTGCCTGCTTTTTTTGGTAGGGCGCATAGGCTACCACGCGCTGATAGTGTGTGCGCCCTACCTCACTTCCTATTTTCTATTCCTTTGTTGGGTAAATGAATGGTAATTCCTGTGTTTATTTTTTGGGTATACCTAAAGCTTTGAGTTATTATAAATATTCAAAATTCAAATTATATCTTAACATTGCTTTAGCTTGTTTTTGTTTAGTAATGCTTCTTTTGTTCTATTTAAATAGAATTTTAATTAGAATTAGAAAATCTATGAGTTCACTTTCTAATGCTTAAGACTTGTGTTTGTTCTGCTTTGTCATAGTTTGTCTAATAACATGGCAGGTTTCATGCTTATTTGAATAATAATTTGAATTTTGAATAGTTAGAATAGAATAACTCAAATCTCTATTCAAATAATTAACATAGGAATTAATATTTATTTAACCTACAAAGCAATAGGACTGGTAGCTCGCATACACTATCAGCGCGTGTGCTCTAATCTCACACCGGTCGACCGTTCCTTGTCGACGGAACAAACTCATAATATTAACCTGTAAGCAAACTTGATACAC
Source organism: Ceratophysella scotica (assembly GCA_034694025.1). Classification (NCBI taxonomy): domain Eukaryota; kingdom Metazoa; phylum Arthropoda; class Collembola; order Poduromorpha; family Hypogastruridae; genus Ceratophysella; species Ceratophysella scotica. Next base: position 4,766 of record JAQFXZ010001728.1, on the reverse strand, counting down.
GCTCTATAAAAATAGTGAACCAATTGTAAGGTGTTAGAAGCTCCAGAAAATAGTGAACCAATTGTAAGGTACTGATATCGCTTCCTCGGTGCATACAAGGAGTCTCGTTTGTTTGCATTTTGAACAACAAGATGCGTTACGGAAAATAAAATACGATTTCAAGACACAGACGGATGAACGCAAATTAAATATTTTAGTAAGTACCTACAAAAACAAGAAACACAGTATTCGACGACCCCAATACCTCTATCATTTTATAATAAAAACCAATTTTGTTTATCTTCCTGGAACCCCGAAAATTTTGGGATCCTTCGTACCCAAAACTGGTCACGCCTGTAGCCTGAACCGAATTTAGCTGAATCCCCGCTCTCTGAACTGAATGTTCTAAAATCCCCGTTGTCTGGACAAAATTTTTTGAAATCCCTGGTCTCCGAACTCTAAGAAAAGGTTCAACTAGAGTATGTCGAAGACACATGAGAATGAACTTTAAAAAGCTATTATTTTGAAATATATCAGAGCCTCAGCGAACAGAACGGAATGAATATTAGTTGCTTGAGTACTTGCAACTCAAATCTTGCATTCATAGACTTTTGTATCCAATAGAACGCGTACATACGCATTTACATTTTACAGTACAAAAAGGAAAATCGACTAACGAATCCTCTCCAAACTTCAACCACATTAGTTATTCTACTGCATTTACTTATCTGTATTAATTTATGAGTATCATACCAGGGCAATTGAAAGCTGTCCTCTTTAATTTTAAATTGTAATACGCAAGTAAAATAAAACAGTACAATCATCCAGTTCGATGTTGTTGTCTCCTTCGACATTACAATATTCGTTTGCTTTTTAAAATACCGACTCCAGTATTATATTAGTTTAGATTTTTATATTGATAGTGTGTTGACATCCCGCATTGCGTAAGATGACGCGCGAACTTTATCCCATACTGAAAAGAGAAAGACAATAAATATTACAAAGCCGATATTTTAGTGTGATGTGCTTTGCCTATGGATTTATTCAAGTCCAATGTGTCTTCGACATACTCCAGTTAAACATTTGCTTCAAATTCAGAGACCAGGGATTATAAAAATTTCTGTCCAGACAACAGGGATTTTAGAACACTCAGTTAATTATCGGGGATTCGGCTAAATTCTGTTTAGATATCCCCGGCTTCCCCCCAAAACTTGTTGGAGAGTCCCTGGTCCATTAAGGACTTGTGAGGTTTCGGTGTAGTATCAAGTATCACCGACAGTAAATATATTGTCGACTATAAATAGACAAACTGTCTGCCCTCTCACACCCCTCATTTCTGAGAGGGACCCTCGTCCTTCTCAATGCTACATACCCCTACCCCTACCCTCACCCCTACCCTCGCGGGGGTGGGGAATGAGGAAAACATGTCACCCTCTTCCTTCCCCTGTTTAATTAAATGTGCTAAAATGGCAGTAAATTATTTATTTAGTACACGTAGACGCATAGACTGAATTCATATTCCTACTCATTGCACTGTTGAAGCGGGAAACGATATTGTCTCAGTCTACCTAATACTTTTGGGCTACGACATTATTAGCTCGTTAAGTCCTCCTGTGTAGGAGCTGGTTCTCCAGTTACATATTAGCTATTCATGCCCGCTTAGCTCTTGCAATTTACCCGGCTATCGAAGTCAATCTAATTCAGTTGGTACAAGTCTCTGGTCTCTGGTCTCTGGTACTATTGTTTTAGAGCTCCCTGTCCACCTTTAAGGACTGCAAGCAATTTGTTTAATGGAAAATCTTGCATAATTTTAGCTATCTAATGAGAAAACTGAGCAAAGTTCTTGATGATGTGTAGTTCTATTTGTATTTTATTCACATGAAGGAAATCGTGAATGCTTGCATCACTGCAAAAAAGCCTTTGTGGTAATCGCCATCCGCATGCATAGTCATCACTGCACAAAAAATCTCTACTTCACGCTGTTAAAATGGTGTGTTAAACGGGCTATAAGTTCTCTGTGCTCAGTGATACAATACGCCGATGTAATGTGCTTAGTATGCGATCTAGAAAAGAGGATACTAAGTACATATTGTTTGTAAACTGATCATGATCACATATTAAATGATTCAGTGCGCGATCTAGAAGAAATACATAATAGCGCAAGACATCAGTACCATATCAAGGTTGGCATAATTGTGCGAGTGGGAAAAGCGCAATCATAATCTATTTCTCAAAGTTCTATTAATTATCTCAGGGAAAACCGCCTTTCACTCTCACTCCTCGGATACGTGTACTCGCTCCTGACCCTGACATTTACGAAGTTTACCGTGCCTCCTCTCCTCCACCACAAGACAAGGCTCAAGATTTTGGGAACAACACTGGAACGAAGGACTTAACTCCAGGAAAGGCACCACAGGTTAGTAGTACGTACCTTAAACTGAAGGTCTGAAATACGTATTGACGGCGGAATGGTCATCCCATTACGGCAAAACCCCTTTTCTTTACACATTAGGAAGAAAGGGACTGGAATTTGGATGCAGTAGTGTGGCCAGAATTTGCAAATGGAGACAAATTTCACACCATATTGTTACAAATTTTAGATTTGCGCGACGTCTACAATGCAAATTTCTTTTTCCAAATGTACAAAAAAAATCAACAAGACCAGCAAATTGTGCAAGATACATAAATACCAGAGCAAATGAACACAAATTACTATCAGTGTTTAAATGAACTACAATACAAGAATTAGGGCTGAGATTCGGGTCGGGTCAACCCGACGGGTTTCGGGTCGGGTCGGGTTTCGGGTCGGGTCATTTAGATTTTTAACCCGACCCGAAGATTTCGGGTCGGGTCGGGTCATGCTATTTTCAACCCGAAGATTTCGGGTCGGGTTCGGGTTATCGGGTAAACCCGACCCGACCCGAGAAACATTCGGGTACCCGAAGTTGCCGTTTCACATTTCAAAATTACACTCATTATGCTAAATCACGAACTTAAATACATTTTAGCTGTGAATTTCAATGGTGGTATTCCAAAAATCATGTATGCAAAAATATAAACAAGTAATTACATATTACAGGTTACACGGTAGCATTGACATTAAAAGGCTAAACCAAGAACCAGACTTTGTAGCACAAGATTTAGTAAAAGATTACGAGTTCTTCGGCCTAGTTTCTTCTTTGACATAATCCCATTGTCAATTGCTTAGGGTTAACATGCAAGTTATATAACAGTTATATAATCTTGACAGTTGCATGTACTTACAAAAAGTTATATGTGATCGGTTATAATACCATCTGGATTTAACTTTATCAATTATAATGTCTGTTTTTGTTTTGAGCTTCTGAGTATTTTCAAGATTTAATTTTCATTTTCGCTTGCTTTTGTGTTTTCATATGGGATCAATGTGGTAAAATTATATACCACTTCAGATGAACTTGGTTTCGTGGTATATACAACGTATAAAATATATGGAAAAAATGTTCGGGTCGAACCCGACCCAAAATTTCGGGTACCCGAGGTTTCGAGTCGGGTTACGATTTTAACACGACCCGAATGTTTCGGGTCGGGTTCGGGTCATGCTGCTTTCAACCCGAAATTTTCGGGTCGGGTCGGGTTTCGGGTCGGGTCAGTCAAAAAGTGACCCGATCTCAGCCCTTAGCAGGCCCAAACACCTTTCACACAAAATTCATCACCTGTGATGAGTTGTTGATTCATCACTACGATCCGCAATCCAACAACACAGTATTCAATGAACTACGACAGGAAGTCTAGGTCCCATCAAGGGAAAAGCCAGTAAGTCGGCTGGGTTGGCCTTAGCCAAAATTTTCTGAGTGGCCGATTGGATTTATATCAAGGATTATATGCCAAAATAGACTACATGAATGCTCAACATTATCTAGAAGTTTTGGGCCTATTGAGATACAAAATGACAACAAGAGACGTTCGAGCCCTACAGCATGGAATTTTTGGGTTAGGTTAATCTCGGTCAGGTCAGGTCAGGTTAAGCTGGGTAGGCTTGTCTGGACCTATCCTCACTCCTACAAATCGACCACTACCCTTGTTCTATAGGCCTGGCCCCTTGTGAATTTTTATTTATATCCACATTTGAAAAAAATTATCAAGGGAAAGAGATTTGGCGAAAATAGTGAACTTATATCATGTAAGCAAAATGTTCAAAATGGCTTTTCGAAATTTTTTTTTTGAAGGCATGAGAAAGTAGAAATACAGGAATGACAGTTGTATTAAACTGTAATGAGACTGTGTTAAAATACCACAAATTACTATAGAATGCTTTTGTTCATGAGATAAAAATACAAGGACATTACTTATCAAGCGCCCCTCGTATTAGAAATGAACTGTTGCATACACAAACAGCATTTGATCATAGAAGAGAAATACTGTTCGTGTATAACGCGTGTGTGTTTTAGATTAACAGTTTTTTTATCCAATTTTCTGTATTTCAAACGTATCGATAAAGAACGCATATTAATTCATCTTACAAACTGGTAACCCTGCATCAGTTTTCGGAAAGAGAAATGGATTTTCGCCTTAAGAGGGTTATAAAAGCCTAACAGAGGCAAATGTTGCCAAAGCATTACGAGCATCTACAGGAATATTTCACCGAGTTCAACTGAAGGTGGAAGGATGGCGCGAGGATGCTGAGCGAGAACTGAGTACTATGCTCATACGTAGTTGAGTCCATTGAGCCCGTACGCCGTACGTACGGCCCGACGGGAGCAAGGAGGATGAGTCCGAGGGAAACGAACCAAGTCCGGTCTTCTGCC
>JAQFXZ010001727.1:0-11221 GCA_034694025.1 Ceratophysella scotica | reverse complement strand
TAAAAGGCACATCCGACTACTACTACTACTACTACATCACACAAAACGAATACATATACAGGCTATGCCTGTAATAACGTGTGTACCCGTACCCCGTAGCCGTACTCTGCTTTCGACTTGGTTTTCGGGTTCTGGTCACTCTTCACTACCTTCAATCTTTGTCCTTTTCTAAACACTGTACTATGTCATTATGTCGTTCATAATGTCAATTACTATCTATTTTACATTTGCATCTTTTCAAATGTAAAAATTTGGCTGGAGAATTGAAATACCTTTTTGGCGCCCAAAAGTAGCTCAAGAACACTGGTGCAGGAAGTAGAGTCAGGTTCTCATTCTCAGGTACTCGCTTCGTTCTTTCGCTCACCTGACACAGCAACAGCGAGCAACACAATCATCATGCTCCTATGTCCTATCAGAGGTCAGGGTCAGAGAGGTTGATAATTGACAATGACATATATGGAAAATCTGCCATTTAAAAACATTCTTTTTATAATGAGACCCAAACCTTCTCCTAAAATTCATTGCCTTCTCCTCAAATATAATACGTTAAACATCATATTTTCGCATTTTTTCAACACCAGAGCTACATATTTTTGGTTTTATAGGCACAAATCTCTCCCTTTTCCTTCTTTTCTTCTTTCTTTCCCTCTTTTCTTCTCCTTTTTCTCTCTTTTCTTACCTCCTTCTCTTTCCCTTCTCCTTCTCGTAATATAATTACAATATTATGTCAGATTTTCCATGTATGGACAATGACAACTGTAGGAGCATCCTACTCCTACTGTATGATTGATTGACTATTTTAGAGCCTATTCCTATTACTTAAGTATTTGGAAACCATGCTTACTTCTGATATTGGCTACCTATCTATGACAAATGGCGAGTCGAACGTACCGACATCCTGACAATTCATTTCTTCCTTTCGCGCTGCTGCCTATTTACAGAAAGACACTTGGTATGATATGAAATTTGATTTGCAATTGAATGAATCAGTGGTTGAATTTGCTAAACAATGAGATTAGCAGGTCCCTTCCGAAGGAAACAAATGATTCCAGGCCGTTTAATCAACGGAGGGCACAACCACGGCACAAGGCACAACAGACAATCGAATGGAATGTACACCGGGCTTCTTTTGCCTTTAACGCAACAATACATACATACATAGAATAGGGTGGTGCATGTGTTTGAATCCAGCATTTATTTCTGTGAAGCAGCAAGGACATGAGTAGGAACTAGAACAAGGCTGGGCTGAGTACCCATGGGATTCTCAAATACGATCTTGCTGCAGAGCATTTTGTTCTTTGAGTTCCAGCAGTTTACAGGTGTGTCAGGAACATGATGAGCTACATGGGAGTCGTGTTCAGGCCGCCGCCCACTCATTGACAAGTGGATTTAAGATTTCGTCCAAATCTTGACAATCAAATAGAACGTGCAAGACTTTATGAAATACGAAGTTGCCTCATGCTCTGTAATGAAGTGGAAGGCTGGTCCTAGTCCGACGTGAGCTCAATCTCGATCATCTCGTTCCCGTCGTCGCACTCTCTGAGGAGCTGGTTAGGCAGAATGTATTGCGTTGGCGGTGGGTGAGTCTGAGTCCTTGGTCTGGTTTCTCTGCCCATGGCATGGAGCATTCGATAGACCGAGTCCGGACACTTCATGCCCGGATACACTCTCTGTCGTCCGTCTTCCGGATTCAGCCTATGCAGCAATAAAAGATGTCGGAAGAGGTTCTGTTTGCAAGTGAATCTCCGTGGACAGTTGGGCTGGTCACAGGCAAAGGGCCGGGACTGGAGCTCACACACAGTCATCTCGTGCTCTTTGAGCTGGTGGAAGTATTGGAAGGACTGCTGGCAGTGCTTGCAATCGTACTTGGGACGGACTACTACTGGTTCGTGCATGCGGGAGTGATGATCTTGGAGCCGACGTCTGTCGGCGCAGCTGTAGTCACAGTCCGGCTCGAGGCAGTAAACTCGCTCCGGCTTCTTCCGTGGCATACCTTTATGCAACTTCCGAATGTGATCATTGAGGTATTCTACAATGAAAAAAAGCAAGTTTTAGTCCATTTCTAGAGTGGCCAGAGAACTACAGGGCGGGGCTGGGCAACGCAAAATCATTTGATTTTGGAAATCATGATATTGGTCATCTAAAAGATTTTGATTTTGCAAAAATGGCCTGATTTTGTATTTTGATTTTTAAAATATGTGATTTTGACGTGAGAAGTTACGATTTTCAGCTGAATTGGCGATTTTAAATCACAATTCGATCTCAAGATCACAATTTTAAAATAAATAACGGTGATTTCTATTTGATGATTTGTATTTGACGGCTAGAAGTAGCCTGATTTTGAGATTTTGAAGCCGAATTTTAATTGATTTCATCCAATGATTTTGCCCAGCCCTGCTAAGCGGAGTACATGGAATCTCTGATGCAGGGACAAGAACCGTGCTGGAGATCTAAATGAGCACTTACTCTTGTCCAAGAACACCTTGCCACATTCCTCACAGAGAAAGGCCTTCCTGGACTCCAGGTCCAAAGCCCGCTCCTTAGCGTTCAAATGGGATCGTTGATGCTCCTCCAGGATCATTTTGTTGTAGCAAGGCTTGGCGCAGATCGGACAGGGGAAATTGGACCTGTGCTCATGGCTCACTTGAATGTGCAGCTTCAGAGCGTCCTTGTCCACCGACACGAGCACTTTTCCGCAGTGAGGACATGGAGGGTGGGTGATCTGGACTCTGTTTCGTGTCCTGGGAATCTTGACGACTAACTCCCTCTCCTTGTCACGTTGACCTGAGTTCTCAGTTTCCTTTTCGGCGGAGGAGCGCTTGATACGAGGCAATTTGGGCTCCTTGGGCTGTGTTGTCCAGGCGTATTCTTGGTTGACCTTCATCCTGGCCTCTTGAATCCTCAACTTGTGCACCTGGATGTAGTGGGAAGTCAAGTTCCACCTGGTCTTGTACCTTCGTGGACAGTCTAAGCGACAGAGAAAGGGTCGACTTTCGGAATCACGTTCAGAGAGCCTGTGATCCCGCAGCTCCTTGAAGACTCTGAAGGCTTTTCCACAAACTTTGCACTTGTATTTGGGCTCAGCAGTGGGATCATGGACTTGGTTTCGATGTCGTTTGAGCGTGGCGATCTTCAAGCAGCTGAATGTGCAGTCAGGTTCCTTGCAGGCATAACGGACCTGTTCCGACCCTGAGTGAAACGTGCGGCGGTGAGCGGTCAGGTTCCCTGAATACATAATAAAAATGTAAAAACACATTGGGATATATTAGTGAAGTAGTACTTTGTACTTAAGTCGGCCCAAGACAGAGGCGTCAGAAAACCTCATGACCTCCTTGCCCGGGTCCATTACGGCAAATCCCATTACGGCAAATCCCATTACGGCGAGAACCACTTTCTTTTAGCCAATCCCTTTCACTTCTCTAAACACTGAATCGGGATTGCGAGTTTCAAAAATGAATATGTGCGTTCTTTATCGGTACGAAGATGTCTATCCTGACCAGCTTGAACATCAATTTTTGAAAAGGTTGAAAAATCAAATGGAGCAACTGCATTCAAAACAAAGAACAAGAAGATGCAGAAATGGAGCGACTCAAGAACTGAAATCCATCCAGGTCGCAACGGCTAAAATACAGAAAATTGGATAAAATAAGTGGCAATCTAAAACGCGCATTAAACACAAACAGTATTTCTCCTCGTATACGCTGTCTGTGTCTGCAACATTTCATTTGGAAAATTAAGATAGGATTTGTGCATTGTAGTTCTATTTGAAACACTGCTGATAAATTGTGTTCACTTGCTTTGTAGCTCTGCTAATTTTGTACCATACAATTTGTTGACTTTGGTGATATGCTATTCTATACATTGTGCCAAAGTATTTTTTATAGTAAATTCCGCACAATATATAATACGGATGAAATTGGTGGGAACTCTTTTGTGCATTCTGGCAACGCATCCTCCAAATTCCAGTCCCTTTCTTCCGAATGGGAACCTATTTCGCCTTAATGGGAGGATTTTCGCCGTAATGGGAGGATCCATCGCATCGTCCTCATCCGTTTCTAATGAAATGACTTACTCTCATCCACGAGGATCTTGCCACAATCCGCGCAGAGCAGGCCTTCCCTTTCCCTCAGCTCTTTTTGCTCGGCAACGTTCAGATGTGATCGTTCATGCCGACTTCGGGATTGACGACTTGGACAGGGCTTTTCACACGTGGAACACAGGAGACTTCTGGCTTTGTACGTCTTCCGTTCAACGTTCTTCGCTCGGTATCTTCTCAGCGCATCAGGACAAGCCTCATGAAAGAGCTTCTGGTGGGCCAGCATGGAGTCTAGATCGAGTTAGAAGAAGAGTCAACCTCACAAACATCTCATATCTCCTGACTGACTAGTGTCATTAGAACATGTTTAACGTACGTTGAGTCGTGAATAACTTGCCGCATTCCGGACACTGGTATTTCTTGGGATTCACTTGCCGCTTCCCTCCATCATCTACTTTAACGTGTGTTCGCTCATGCCGACGTCTCGTCGTCTTATCTGGATTTGGCTTGAGGCATACTGAGCAGGGATACAAGGATCGGTCCTTGTGGAAGAGGCGGATGTGCTGGAGAACGAAGTTCTTGTGTTTACCCATGAGGACTTTTCCGCAATAAGGACAAGGACCGTGGTTGAGCATGGGCTTCTTCTCCCAACGACGCGCTCTGCTGGCATTGCGTCGTTGCGCGATGATGAAAGCGGAGATCCTAGTCTGCACATCGATTTCCGAGTCCGAGCTGTCTTCATTCCCGTCTCCATCCCAACTGGTCATCATGGACCCGTATTCTGCGCAGAACATTAAGGAGATCAAGCACATTCACCAAATGCCGCTCCTCAGGCCAACATCTAATTTCCAATGGAAATCAGCCCAGGCGTAGTCAATCCATTAAGAATGCATACTTTTATTTAAAAATTCGCCTCACCTGATTCTTCCACAACTTCTCTATTCAGATCGAATCTGGGGTTCAAATCACCAACCCTCGTCAACAAACCCTTCATTCGCATGGCCTTCTGTAGAACCAACGATGCGGGAGTGAGGAGCGTCGTCGTAGAAAGACTCGGTGTAGCAACCCCTAAGTAGTCATGTTCTCTGGAAGGTTCTGGAGTTCGATCCAATGGTAATGGTATTATTCGTCTAGTGGGCTGGACTTCCAGGATTTTCTTACCACCTTTCTTGGGCAAGGCTCCAGCAGCGCCCGTTGGCAGGATGTATTTGGAGTAGGAGAAGGAGGCGGGATGAGCAGCAGCCCTGAACTCCTTGAGCTGTCGGTAGATTCTTCCCAGGATGGAGCAGCACTTCTGACAGAGGTTCCTGGACTGAAGATTCCCTTCGTTCTCACATCCTCGGTTGAACGGGAAGACAGCTTGCAAGGCGTCGCGTACCACGACCTTCGTGTTATGAATTCGGCTCAAAAAGTTGAACCTCCGACGATGTGTCACATTGTATGAAAGAGGGACTTGGCAGTTGTCGCAGTACTCTTGATGACTTTCTGGCATGATGACGGTTCCGTGGCGTTTCTACTAATTTGTAATTCTGTTGTATTCCGCTGAAATGTCCAATTGCCAGTACAGCTGAAAGCCCGCAACATACTAAACCCACATGCTATGCTACTCTTTTTTTGTCTTTCCTGTTTGAATATAGATAGAATTTCTTAATGGTACTACTATTCACTATTCCTGCACCTCTGCCATGGTGCATGGTGGTGCCATGGTGGTCATAGGTCAAAGCATACCTAGGTTTTTTAGGTTGTCAGTTGTATTGTATCGTCTAATCTAAAATCTCAACCAGTTTGATTTGACAAGACTGACTGAAGTCGCTCAGACACAAGTCGCTGGGGGCACTGATAGTCAAAATTACATACTACACACGGTTACAAGATTTAACACTTTTAATGTTTAGCATTATTCGCATCATCTGGCAATCGACGACTGACTGTGACATTTTAAACGTTTGTTTCTTTGCTTTCTCACTTAGTACTTCGCGAAACACAAGATTCTTTTTTAAAAAGCACTCGAACTTGTGACAACCGCCAAGTGGCTGGAGCAGGATATAGCATCCATGTGTCTCTCACCAGACACGGCTCGGCTGCCGTAACACTGATTGAGTCAACAGTCAACATCAAAACTTCAAAAGTTCATGAAATTCTGTGAGAAGTCAAACTTGAATTTATTGACAAAACAACAAAGGGTAGTACAGATGATGATGTACTGGGAATAGTATGAATGAAGAGAAGGCCTTCATCCAGCTCACTGTCAATCCGATTTCCCTTTCCCACGACATTTTCCATCCACCCAGTCAGGAACTCGCAAACCCGGGTAAAGCTTGAGTCTGGCCTGTTCGGGACTAAAGTCGTGGCTTCGGAACAAGTGGACCATCAAGGCCCGTTTAGACTTGAGTCTTCTAAAACATGATTCCTGGTCACAGGGAAACCGTGGATTGTTGAGGCAACATTCTTCCAGATCATGTTCCTGGTACTCAGACTGATCTTTGAAGACCTTCTCGCATTGTATGCACTTGAAGGGGGGTCCTGAACCTGGGTAGTGCATTAGAGACTTGTGCTTCTTCATAGTGTCTTTGTTCAAGCAAGTGTAGTCACAGCCAAACTCTGCACATTGCATCCTCCGCTCCGTCTCGGACTCTTCGTGTCGAGTCCAGTGGTGTTCCTTGAGAGATCCTGGAATATGGAGATAGATAGGTGGTTCTCATTCTCATCCCTTTGTACCACTCATACATAGTTTCATTCGACCATTTTCAACTCACGTGCACTGGAAAGTACTTTTCCACATTCCGTGCAAAGATGCTCTTTCTTCCTACTTCCTTCCTTCCTCGTCAGTTTTTCCTCCTTGTTCATGTGAGACCGTTCATGTTCTAGTTTGAACTTTCTGGACGGACAAGGTCTTCCGCACATGCCACAAGCGAACTTGGAAATGAACCGATGCATCAAGAGTATGTGTTGTTCCAATCTTTGCTTGTGCTTGTTTCGAAACACTTTTCCACAGTGTGGGCAGGGTGGGTGGATGATCACTGGTCGATTTCGAAGGGACATCAGGGACTTGGTGCGGGCTTCCTTCTTCTTCAGAAGCGTTTCCATGACTTTGGCTTTCTGTTCCTCTAGGAACATTGGATCTGCACAATTCCGTCTCGAATATGAACTACCTGGAAGGAACAAGTGACATGGAAGCTTGATTGAGCCTAATTGCATGCGTTAAAACTTTTCTATGACCTCCTTCCTTGCCGAACTCATCTTAGATTTCTGTATGTAATTAGAATAAACTTTCGAAGTCTGTGCCCAACCTCCAACCTGTGCTCCAACCATCCTACCCGTATCTCATCCAACACAAAATTCTCAATTTTGAATAGCAACATGTGGGACTCACCTTCAATTTTCCGCCCTTTCCGTTTGGTCTGAGGGTCCTTCATCATCGGCTGTAGAGTCACTGATTCTGTGAATTACAACGAATGAAATGAATCATGTGAGGCCCTGTCTGCGTGCTGCGAACTTTGGGTTTGGATTGTACCGTCAAGTGTGGATGTGAGGTCAACCTCTAGGTTCAGTCCGCACGTGGATCTCAGATTCGAGTTACGTTCCCGATCAAATTCATCATGGAGTATGCAGTGCTTCTTGAAGGAGTCAGGGCGAGTCAAATATCGCCTTGTACAAATATTGCATACTGAAAGCAGAAGTATATGTTGGAGTTGGAGCTAATATGGATAATTGACCATTACGCATAGTAGCAGCTAATATGGAAAATGAGTTCTATTCTAAACAACGTTGACTTATGATTGCAATATTGTGCATCCGATTGCTAAAGTTAGCCGCTCTTGGTCAGAATTCTGCGCTCCTTCCAATGGTGTAATTGATACTTCAATCAGATATCAGATACGCCTAAACAAATTAAATCAACATAAAAGGGTCCAGACAAGGCAAATCGATCCTTAATCATGTGTTTAGGTATATTTGATTGAATTAAGAGCTACACCATTGGAAAAAGCGTAAAATGCTGAGTAAGAGCAACTAACTTCAGGAATCGGATTCACATATTTGCAATCATTAATCAATGTTGTTTAGAATTCATTCAGCCGGCTATTATGCATAATAGCCAATTATCCATATCAGGTCCAACATATACAGTACACAACTCATAAAGAGAAAAGCATTGTTTAGATACTTCATTGTATGCATCAAAAGAAAGCGTGTTACGTCGAAATCCTACTGATCCTATATCTCCTCAGCTTCAGTCAAAAGTCGAAGACTCACTGTATTCTAAGATTCCTTCATGGTGCACCTCAAAGTGGCTGTGAATGTCCAGGATGGACACTTGGAGGAATTCTTGTGTGCAATTGGAGCAGGTGCCCGTGTAGCGCCTGCTCAGAAACTGAGCACTTCGAGACAGGTAGGGCTCCTTGTCGAAGTGCTCGAACATCCGATAGTTCAATCTCTGCTTGAGAGGAAGCGGTGAGGGTGAGGGTGAGGGTGAGAGGCAGGGCACAACAGCCGGTACAGAGGGCACAGAACTAGCCTGCTTTTCGGCCTCCCGGAATATCGCGCTCAACTCACTTTCGTTCTGGAGTGAACTGTTCAAGCAAGGCTCCAGAGTCTGCAAAGAACAATTTGTTAAAAGTCAGCAAGTTACGCTCACATCACAAGCGGTCTGTCGAAACAGATTCAACTTGAGTACCTGTTTCCGACTTCGTCGAGAAGATGCCACAGGAGTTTCGGGCTTCAGTTGGACTCGGAGTGGTTCCACAGGTCTTGGACTCACTTTAATCTCTCCACACCCCTTGTGAGTTTGCGGGGTTCGAGCTTCTGGAATTCTGGAAGCAAGAGGAGTTTGAGTTTGGTCTTGGTCGGATGGCGGGCGACGAACGATCATGATATTATATTTGCGGGTCGGAGTAGGAGGCTTCTGCCGCTGCAAGAGCTTGGAAGCAGTCATTTCGCAAGGTTTCCCGACTTTGCTCTGAATGTGCTTCACTGACCCAAGCCCATCTTGGACCGACACTGGAAATGCGAGAAAAACTCATCAGATTACTCTCCTACCTCATGCAAGATATGAAAGAAGGATTAACCTGTGTGCTTCGGACTGAGCGTCTCTGCTCCACCACCTCCGCTTCGCTCCTCGTTCTTCTCCACCTCAGGACTCGGACATTCCTTAGGACTCCGGCTGGCGGAAACGGTGGAAGGTTGAAGGTCCAGATGCTCGGAATCAGAGTCAAAATCCATGGGTTCCTCTGGTCCATCTGGGTCTCCCTGTGGTTCCGATGGTTCGGCCAAGGATCGAGTGTTGACAATGGTTGGCGTGAGTGGAATTGTTGTCCAGGTGGTGTCAGGACAGTCCTTCTCAAGGAGGGTCTCAATTTGGCTCTGTACTAAGGAGAGCTGGGACTGGACCTGTGCCAACTTGAGGAGCTCACGGTTGGCGAAGAAGATTCTCAGGACTACTGGCGCACAGGAAGGGCAGAGAATGACTTCGGGTGTCCAGTTGGTGCGGAGGGGCAGTTTGAGGATGGAGTTGAGAATCCTGGACAACGGGACATAAGACATTTGGTTCGAGCTCTCATCCAACCTCACACCCACGTGAGTTGTCGCTTGCTCGTCCTTTCCATTCTCTGCTGCAAGTGGTAGACAACAATTGGTGCACTGCCGCAGGGGTCGACATTCTGAGTTGGATATCTCTACATTAATTCAAAAGTTGACCATTAATCATCTTATGCTACAGTTCATATTGAATTGAATCCAATGCGATCCAACCAAAGTCGCCACAAAATAGGAAATATATAGGAAGTTTAGGAAAATATTACAGACAAATATAGAAATCCGGAAAAGAATTGTCAAACAGGCTCATTTGAAATTCTATAATTACATTCAGGCTTCAGCCGCGGTAATAGGAATAGGAATAGGGGAGCATTGTATTTTAGCCAATCTTATTATGTCATCATTCATATACCACATACCATATACCATATATATCACAGATCATAGCGTGTTGGGCTTGAGCCCTGCACTTTTCGAATTGCCAAAGAAATCGACCATAATCACTTTACATACAGCTAGTGCGCTGTCTGAAAAATTGAAGCAGAGAGGGCAGACATAACAACCAGAGAGATAAGATGCGAATCTGAAAGACAGTTAGCATTCGCGTCTCTTGGGGGAGTGGGAGAGAAATCAAGGTCTCATATTTATTTGATATACGGCCCACGGGCAACGGATCGGCTTGGTTTTCAAAACTTCCTTTTCTCATCTGGCGTCGCGTGTGCGTGGCATGCGAAAGGCGACCGTGAATTGACATACTACACGCATTGCCTTGAACTTTTGTTAGCTTACTGTTCCTATTGACTTCCGCTTCTCGTCCGCCCGCCGAAGAAAATGCCGCATGTCTTATACGATGAGGGTGGGAGTGGAGTAGCGACATTTTACAGAGTGCTCGTCTCAATTGTGCCACGACGTTCGGTATACATTACATACGCCAGGAATCACTAAATATCTTTGTTGACTTTCGAGTTTTCTCCAAATGATGAATGAAATGTGACAGATGAATGGGGAAGCGGAAATAACAGTATTGTGATATTTGATGTTGGCGCCCCAAATGTCTGCTCTGCTCGCTCTGGGAATAGACTGCTAGCAAATAAATAGCGAAAAATATCCTCGCAGCATTCATTTG
This sequence comes from Ceratophysella scotica, assembly GCA_034694025.1. Lineage (NCBI taxonomy): Eukaryota > Metazoa > Arthropoda > Collembola > Poduromorpha > Hypogastruridae > Ceratophysella > Ceratophysella scotica. Next base: position 527 of record JAQFXZ010001727.1, on the reverse strand, counting down.
AAGGGTACCAGGTATTTACCAGCGACCTTAATTTTCTTAACCCAAGAGAGCTTCTCCACTACCACCAAATTCATAGAGGGACATTTCCTAGTCGAGAATCTCCTAAATGAATACGTACAATACACGCATCTTTTCCAACTTTCTATGTTGATTGATTAGTAATAGAATAGGGATAATGCCTCTGTTAAAAGTCATATTTATAGTCATATTTTTGTATATCTGCCACAAAGCAATGTGCAGGGAATTTATTTAACATTATGTAAATGCAATATTAAGTATGTACTGTATTTTTAATGGCGAGGTTGCACGCCGCGTCGTAACTACTTGAAACTTGTTAGTCAAGTGTCAAGTTAATGTGTTTTTGTCTGTGTATTATTCCATCATCATTCTGCTGTACTGTGAATATGATCACTGAGCAATATCATGTCTTCTACATACTATATGTGCTTTTACTATAGGAGGGTTCTAGGGCGCTCTGATGATCGGAGATGGCGTTGCTGTTTGGTTCGTCAGTTTGCGTCTCAGTC
>JAQFXZ010001726.1:0-11224 GCA_034694025.1 Ceratophysella scotica | reverse complement strand
CCGTCCCCAGAAATCTAAATCCGGTCATGACGGCTTATTCTCGGAAATAGTAATGAAATATCAGGAAACACCTAACATGAAAACCTGGAAACAATGGACGAGCTTGACGACGGCTGTCTCCAACCCTGCACTCAAATTTCGTTATGTGGAAAGCTTTTGACAAAAACTTTCATCAATTTCCTACAATTGAAATAAGGATGAGCTGCTTGATCTTCCCCCTGGTGCCAGCAACCGGATGGACCGGAACCATCAGGAACTGATCAGTCAAAATCAGCAACATGAACGAATCTAAATGTCATTATTGTTTAGAAGGAAATAGATAAATGGAAGTCTCGGTTGAACAATCAAGCCATGGTTAAGAAAATAAAGGCTAATAAAATCAGAAACCCACTGCTCAACTCTAAATCTGATTTCACAACAATGGAAAAGTAAGCAGAATCACTACACCCAAAACCCTGAATGCCAAAGAGCGAGAATCCCTTACCCCTCCCTTCTTCAATTCAAAACACAAGATCATGTCCTGGAATCATGGAGTCACATCACAAAATACCCATCATCGCCAACAAGAGCGCAAATCAACAAACGATTCGAATATTGCAAATAACGTTTACCTGACGCAACAAATTATGTTATCCTTTGAAACGCAACATGTAAATATCAATTTCCATTGTTAGTTGTAAGCGGGTAATTTAGCAACGTTCAAGTATAAATAGAATAAGAATTATTGGTTAACGATGCCTAATTTGAATCTTCCAGTGAATCGGAGCGAACTTCGCAACACTCATGGACACACCCCAATTCAAGTACTAATGCCTAATTACACACATAAATTATAATACTGAAATGTTTCTGATAGCATACAGATAGTTAAGCCCAATACTACCAGTTACTATAATGTACCACCTAAGCCTATTCTAAACTATTGTTGAAAATGTTACAAGTGAATGTTAGTTTATCAATCAGTAACTCAATATTCGCTTAAGCCCGATTGGGATCATTTTAGCACTATCTCTTTAAAAAATTAATTGCATTTTGAGGGGAATAGATATGTCGTAGCCCTCTCATAAGGCTACGACTGGACAGCTGGACAATTGTCAAGTTCAGCGGAGTCAAAGTCAAAACCGAAACTTGGCCCAGAGACCGAGTGACGCTGAGATCTGGGATTCCCCGAATGTCAAAAGCGGGTCGCTTGCAAAATCCCAGATTTAGCTCCATGCAAGCTCAATGCGATCTAATGACGACTTTGCAGAGGCGTAAATCGGGTCGTCGGCAAAATCCCTAAAATATCTCAATGCAAACTCAATGTAAATTGAGTTTGGTAAGATGCTGAAGATCAGCCAATTCAATGATACAAGAGGACCTGCAAGTCCAAAAATAAGATCAGATCCAATTCGACTTTCTCAGATCTCACTTCTAACTCAGTAGAAACTAGAACTCTGGCTCCGCTTTGCTTTACCAGTTTACAAGTAGGAATAATCTTAGTAAAACACGAAATAAACAAAACCGAACGAAATCTCTCCAAATCAGAGTACATTCTCATTCTTAACAGGATTATCTCGTGCTCTTATTACCAGGCCCAATCAACAGGGTCTACAACAGATAGTTATGAAAACTTTGACGAAATACCTCGAATGCATAAAGTCGTCTTAGACTATCGCTCACCTTAGAACAAACCCTAAGCCAATATGCACCACTTCGGTAAACCAACACAATACGTATATGTGGAAGCGGCATAGATATATGAATATATCTATGAGAAGCGGCAACAAAAATCGTGTAAGGGTGATGCAAAAGACAAGTCACCCTTTGCATTTCATATATAGCGACATCATTCCCAGTCATATTATACATCAAATTGAAGACAATTTAATTGCGGATCTCATGGCATAAAAATAATTAGCAATCGCTCGCGAGCGATCGCTGCACAGCGCTAGATAGAAGAAAAAAGCGAAATCTCAATCTGCCTCTAACCTCAAGATCTCCGTGTCTCTGCCGCGCGCGAAGAGCTGCACAAAAGTCTGGATCACGGAAATTCAAACTTGAAATTTCGTTTTCAGTGAAGCTTTAATTGTTTTGCTGATTGTTCGGAACGTGGAAAGCTTGACCTGAGACGTTTGACCTTCTGTGATCCAATCTTTTGTGCAGCTTAATTCTCTTTCCTGAGGAAAAGCAAAAGCCTCCTTGAGCTTTCGTCTTTTTTCTATCTAGCACTCTGCAGCGGTTGCCTACAGGGGCTATGTTTACATTATCTTGATAACATGATGTCCGCAATGAAATTGTCTTCCGTTTGGTAGGTCACATGACTGGGTGTGATGGTAAGAAGTCTTTGAAGTGGAGGTAAAGTGAAATTTACTCTTTTTTCCTTATCTAGCGCTGTGCAGCGGTCACTCGCAAGCGATTGCTAAATATTTTTATTCCATGAGATCCGCAATTAAATTGTCTTCAATTTGGTGTATAACATGACTGGGAATGATGTCGCTATATATGAAATGCAAAGGGTGACTGTGACTTGTCTTTTGCATCACCCTGTACAGTAACGAAGAATATAAGTGTGCCCTGTGCCTCCACCAAAGGATTCGTAACCACGAAGTTCAAAGATCATGTATTTAATAATCTTTTTGATTCTCGTCCCCTTTAGTCTTTAATTGTAAATTCAGCCCCTAAATTGAGACTATAATATTTCCACCAAATTGTCCATAGATTTATCATTAGGCACTAGGCACTCTTTATTGCTTGTAGCTCTATTTAACACTTAAATAAATGAATTGAAATCAAAACAACAAGTCATCTTGGCCCTTAAATTGTAGCAAATGTTTTCTTTGTTCTTTACGATCAGCAAGGAGTGGATCCTGTTTCCACCCGAGGATCGAGTCCATCTGAGTCCCACTCGAGTTCCCTACGAAGAATCTTCTGTTTACAGCAGCATGAACTACCGATTTCCCTCACCTAATCATCTGAAGCGTAAGCCAATAGTTGCTGTTGCGTTGCTGCTAAAGGGAGACTCGATCATGCATCATGCAGAGTCAAAAATCTTTTCTATTCGATAGTTTTAAATTTGAACCGTTGTTTGAAGCGCTCAATCTCATGGTTAAAATACATGTGGTTTTGTGTGGACCCTGACTCTGATAAAATATTACCTCATATTGCCGCACTCAGGTGTGTATTACCTATGACCCATTAAAAAAACATAAGTTGAGTATGGCATGCTTTAACCAGCCATCTTCAGAAAATGTTAGGTTTCATCAATACGAGCCAAGCATGATGACCTGCTACTGCTTTTCATGTAAGTACTTTAAACAGGCAACGATTATTTTTTAAGGTTCAAAATTCAAAACTGATGGGAAAACATTTTTGTGCGTGATCTTCTTTCGCCAGTAGCAAGTAGCATTCGCACCCATTATTCGTAAATCGAGCAAATGAAAATGAATTCAATTCATGGTTTTTAGAGCTAAGCATGTGTCATGCACAGAGTGTAGTTCTGGAGCCTGGTGACGTTCTGTTCGTACCGCCGAAATGGTGGCATTCCGTCTCCTCTCTCGACTTCTCCATTTCTCTCAACACTTGGATCGACATTGTACGTAAAAAAGTTGAATCACGAATTCGAATTTGAGATAGGCAATCAGATAGGTAAAATATAACGACATCATTTTATAAACGGTATTCAGAGTCAATTCTATCAACGTGTCACTCAATTATGCTTGATTTGTGGTATAAAAAGGCAAAACATGCTCAATGGCTTTGGTTTGGTTAGGTTTCGCACTGATTTTTAGCAATGTGTTTAGTCGGACTCCGATACTCTCATATTCCGTGTGACCTCGAAGTTGAGTTGTTTTTCTCTTGTTTCAAAGGCGGAAGACAGGCGAAGTCGCGTGGAAGAGGCAATTTTGAGCTCGCTGGTCGCTTCTCTTCTCTCCATATCAGGACCAGAAACTGGACTAAGTCTTCTCAATCCAGGCCAGGTACTTTATTTGGCCCTGAGGGACGAAGGCTACGTTCTCACTGAATATGACAAAAATGTTCTAACTTTTTGGTTGTTTGCTTCTGCAGGAGGCTGTAGAGGAAATGGCGGAACCAGAAGTCGTGAACCTCCTTCGCACGGCATCGCTAGACTTCCTGACTCACCCACCCCAACCACCTGAACCATCCAACCCTTCTTCTCTAAATTCCTTGGACCGTTTGATGTCAGCTTTCCCTATCGCCCGGGTCCTGGCGCCGCACACTTTCCCTTTACCTGGGCAATCTGACCTTGCACACGGTAATCATTTTTGAATCATCGTCAATCATTTTTTTTGTGTCCCTGGTGCTGGCGCCTCGTTGGCGCTGTTTAGCAACTTTCCGTGTCAAAAACTTTGTTGAGACGTTCTTTCTGTACTAGTTATTTATAACAAAAGAAGTCGAATTTTCGATTTGGACTTAACTCAACTAGCCTAAAGTGTTAGTGACGTTCTTGGTCGGTTGGATTTGTATTTATTGATCAAGTGAGTGAAGCTGTTTCCTGGCTTTACAGATGGTTGTTCCCCGAATCAGCTTTCTCCGAATCCGAACTACGTTCACCACCTCATCAATGCCATTGGCAATCCAGACGTCCTTTCCCTCATCGCAAGTACCTTCCTCTCAAGTGTGAAGCAAGACCTTTCGAATCAAGACAAATTAGTTCCAGAAGGAACATCCGTATCGAAGGAGGGTTGACTATTCGATATTTAATCCAATCGAACGCATGTATGTGTCATATATTATCTTCTCTTGGCCTTAACTTCTATTTGTACATATTGTTCGCATTGCTATTTTCATCGGTTATGTGTAAATTAAAACGACTTTCGGAGTAGTCATTATTGGTCAAATGGGGCCAGTTGAAAACTATCCGTTCCTAGAATATTCTGACTGTACTTCTCCACTGCATTGTCCCGAATCGTGGTTCGCTTGAGTACAGGCTGGTGCTTGGTGAGCACGGACTCGCATTCTCTGTAATGATTCAGAAGGAGTTGACTGGGTGGGAACACGAAAGTCTTCCGTAGTCTCGGATCGCCCAGGAACTTTGTGACATAGTGATGTCCCACTTGAACCACTTCCTCTGGTCTGATCACATACTTGGTTCGCAGCTTCACATTCCAAACTCGTTTCGTTCTCTCGAAGCAGGTCAGGATGGGAAGCACTTTGGTGGAAGGATTCGTGCAGTATTCCTTGCAGAAAAACGTGTTTCGAACAAGGAACTGACTGTATTTTCTCAATTTGGACGTGAACAGGATTGAGCGTAAACTTTCACTAATTGGAACGATATCACAAGTTTGCTCTTTGGAAAATATGACAAGAAGTTCATGTACTTATTTAGTTATTTTGCTTTTGGTAGCACGTAGCCCCCGTGGGGTACGCTAGTACATATTTCTCTAACTCAGGTACGTGGATACACCCCCGGTTAGGTATTCTTACTATGCAGACGTACCAGCAAATAAACTTTTTAGTTACGTTAAACTTCATGCGCGCTAGGACCAGCGACCAGAAACTTGACACAAACACAGGTTACTGTGCGACCTTTAGTTTCCGCTACAGCCAAGTTGAAGGCTGGGGCTCGGTCATTAGAATCGAAAAAAACAAAAGTAAAATAATTGTTTTGGTTAATTTATGGAAACATGTGGACATTCGATAAGGTTTTTTGTTAAATGCGTTCTTTGCGAGACTGAAAGATTTGGGCGCTCAATTTCTTTTCCCACCGCCTTTTTGCTCCGAAATCTCCAAAATGGACATTTTTGAAGGACACTGTTGGAGATGGCGATTTTAGTGGACTTTAGCGTATGATTTCGGCATCCCTCCGCGTAAAATTGATAAGAAACATCAAGCCGAGTCGCAATCGCAGAGGAGCAATTCGCCCTCAATATGTCTGCAGAAATAGAGTAGTCGTGGCGGCCCTCTTGATAGAATATTTACGGAACAGCGCTGAAACCAAGAAGATTCGAATTTCAGCTGAAATTCGAACCTCCTTGGCTGAAACGCAGCGCAACTTTCCGCAATGTTATGGGATCTGCTAACTGCTGGAATCACTGTTCATTGTCATGTCTTTCAAAGAGCAGAACACCGTATTCGAAGCAAGTGAAGATGGGCTTGCGGGGAACACTGACGCACCCGTCATAGGTCGTTCACGAAAAATGACAAAGTCATACTAAACACAACTTTCTGCATGCGTGTGCCGCTTGTGTTTCCCGTAAGCTTTCTCTCACTCTCATTCTCATCCTCATCTCAACCGAACAAAGGCATATACGGACGTCGAACTCCCTTGTAACACCATGAATTCATCGATGTCCACAATAATGACGAGCGTTCTGTCCTGTCTCTTCATGTTCTTGTAGACACAGTCAGTGAGGGCAGCTAAGGAGCCATAGTCCCAAAGTTCGTTCCAGTCGCCAGTGGGCAGGTTCCATGAGCTGATGCTGATGTTGAGAGAGTTGGATAACTGCACTTTCTCCAGATAGCGCTGGAGACGGGGTGAAAGGCCCATGTCGTAAAATTGGAAACCTGAAACTCCCTGAGCTTCGTAGAAGGCGAGGAATTGAACCAGCTGAACCAAATTGTCCATCGGGCCAAATATTGGACGAACGCAGATTACAAGCTCATCTTCTTGTTTCTCTGCTTTCTCTTCTGGTTCAGATGTATCTTTCCAAAAATACATGAGATTAACCATTAACCATCTGGAAATATACCCTAAGCTTATGCATGCAAAACGCTGAACATTTTCTGCACAGCTTTAGACTGTTTATCAGAACCTGAACTAGCCAAACACGGTTTTACCAATCTAAGCCAATATATTCACATTGTGCATTTACCCGTGATTCTGACCGTGACCAGTTTAGCTGGGTAATCCGGAAGGTCAATGGGAAAGAGGGCCACGGTCAATGTGCTTATTGCAACTTTCTCCAGTACACTCTCATTCACATAACAGTTGAAGAAGGTTCCCGCGTAAAGCTTGAGCCCTTCTTCGAAGATCTGTCGTGTGAGTCGGATCCCTGGAATGGATTCCAGTCGGCCATTCAACTTGTTTTCATAGAACAGTTTGCAGTGGACGGAACTCATCCGTGTTTCGTCCTTGATGTGATGCCAGGCAATGGGATTTCGCTTCAGCTCCGCTTTGGGCGGAAGTCGCCACAATCCAATTATCCGAACTGGAATTAGGCCTGCCATATGTCCTTTACAATTTCCCATCAATTTCACGACAATTTTTGGTGACACTTCAACGCTACAATTCGAACATTTTATAATCATTATTACGGGGGTTTACAAAATTATTTTAGGACGATCTTTGGCGTACGTTTCTCGTGAAAACCAACCGTGAAACCGATCACTTAATTATTTTTTTTTTGATTTTGTATAATAATTGAAAATTCAAAAAATAAAATAAAATTGCACCAATTGCACCAATACGGCTCTTTGGCGTAGAGTATGGAGTGAGAATTCAAAATTGGATGCATTTTGGATACCCCTCCAAATTGTCCTGACAAGCGGTACAGGTCTAGTGAATTGTGAAGCAATTTGTGGGAAGTGTGAACTACGAATTGTCGTACTTCCACCACTCTGTCGTTTATCCAAGTAAGCACTGTAGACGTAAATGGAGTCAGTGACACGAAGCCAGGAATTAGTGGGATCGTGGACATTGGAACGAGAAGTAGGACACCTGGTTCTATTCCGACTTGTCTGTCGTTGATTAATGATTTCCTGAATAGTTCTCAAGTTCTTGTTCGCAGAATTAAACCGGAAGAGGTTGACACTCAGTAGAAACGCTAAAACCAAAAGGCTAACAAAGCCTTTTATCCAAACGCCACTCATTCTCATAATTTGTCAATTCTCACTGAGTGGAGATCAATTTCCTTCTTCCGATTGAATCTTTTCTTTCATACCTAAATTAGGCTAAAATTGGAGTCAGGTGTTTGTATGCTAATAGAAACTATAACATATGGGGAGAGGGGTTTCACCCTCGTTTAGGTCAACTGCGCATCATAGCACAGTTCAAGAGAATAGTATCATCATACCAGCCGGAGCACACATTGTGACTTCATTAACATTTATAAACTCATTTGTCACTTTCTTCCGTTTTCCTCAAAATGCTTAAGCTTTCACCAAATAGACGCACACGCAAAGCGTCTCGGCGTCTCCAGTTCAGGCTCTCAAGTCAGAAATCCACATGCACGTATGCAAAATATCTCCAGTAAATTCCAAGGGCTGAAGAATCTGGAAGAGCACTCGGGGCGCTTTGGTCACTTGTCATCCCCACGTTAGCAAAGAAAATCCCACTTCACTAATTTTCCACTAGCCTGGACCTGGACTAACAAATACAAATACATACACTGTAGTTCAATGCTGACTAGTTCGATACACTGAGGGCAGTTTCCAGGAGGAGCACAAGGACAATGTCCTTTAGAATTTACATACAGTGGTGCAGCGGATCTATTCTTCTTCAAATGGTTTCTCTCAGCGCTTATTGAGTTAAACTTTTGGAATAATCTGAGCTACAGTAAGGAAGATTCCATATCCGATATATACTACACCTACATAGTGTCCTGCAGAGCATCACATGCGGTAGTACTGTAATGCGCAACCAAAACGGAATACAATAGGATAAGTCACAAGGTGGTCTTTCCGCAATGTCTCTTTACACGAGCATTGCTTTGTGTGTACTGCTCGCGATTAGTATTCGGGAAGTTAAGGGCTACTTGCGTTACACGGAGCAGTCGTGCACTGATTTGACACCCCGAACTTTTGACGACTACACCAACGTAGAAGCTCTCTACTCCACTACGTCACGGTTCAGGGCTCTGAAGCGGAAGCGGCACAACGGATACGATGAAGGCTCTATTCCTTTCAGCCTCACAGCAACTGGGCGAAGATACAGGAGAGATAGAGATGCCATAGGTAAATGCAATTCTGAATTAAATTGCTCTGCCGCTTTGGACTGATTTGCATGACAATTACAGTTCTCTTAGACTCCTCATGCTTTGTTCTTTCACTAATTGGCATTGCAAAGTCGTAGAATCAGTTCAATGAACCCTTACATCGGGCAGCATTATGTACATAGGTGTGAAGTGATGAGCAGTGATGCTTGAGTAGGTGATTTGAATTTCAAAGCTTGCACTCTATTGCAAAGTAATTCTTACATTCACTCTTGTACATATCTGTATTCTGTACCTGTACTGTACTGTACTCGAGCGAGAGTGAAACGAAAGCGAAATAATAATAATTCCGGCGATTCCGATTTCCGACATAAAACTCGAATCCCTGATCCCAAGCACAGATTACCCTTTAATAGGACTAAGACCCATCATTTTGCAGAAGAACCCTCGTATTGTTAAAGCAGAGAGCTTCATTCTTTCGGACGAATTACATTATACATGAATAATTCAACGGGAACTAAACACTTGATTTAGTTATTGTAGAAACCGTAAGGACTTAAATGTAGCACTGAATACATTTGTAAGCTTGTTTTACTGACTTCCACGAACTAATTCATGAATATGCCATGACCTTTATATCATATTAACATAGTTCAATAGTAACAATCATACAATTCAATTAATTAATTTTCCAAATGGCAAACTTTTCGATTTTCTCAAATTCTCGCTTCTTTGTTACGGTTTGGAATTTGGAACAGTTCAAGTTGAAGGAGAGAGTGCCTTCGATGGGCTGCTTCTCCAGGCGCGTACCTTGCCTGGTAACACGGAAATCGTGCACGGAAGGAATTCGGGGGGCGTGGGAGTGGTGGGAGCTTTCCGCCATTTGCCCTTTCCCTACAAGTACCTCACGTGCTTTGATACACCAGCTTCCACGGTAGTGGACGAGGGCAAGCCCATCCGCCTCACAAATGTCAGCTTCGTCTGGAGATCTCCTGATCAGGACGTCGGAGACATCCGATTCGTGTAAGCAGACGCATCTACATATAGTATTTGCTTGTCTAGAGTCTGAAATAAATAGATACACTTTGATCGAAAACTCGACATGAGAAACCTATTTTTGATTGATCTCTGAATTCACTTCAGATCCAGCATTCTTCGCGGAACAAATTACTGGATCGTCGTTTCAAATACGTTAACTTTTAATCCGTTTCGTAAGTCTTGTCTTTTTCAATTGAAGTTTAGCAGTATTGAACCCCCATTTTGTACTTGTGATACCAAATTATTCCTAACAGCAATTAGCAGTTATTCGTGCGGAAGTGTCCTTGCCTGTTTCCGAGTCTGTCCACATGACCAGTATGCCTGCCAACCGGGTCACGCCGTCTATGTCCTCACGTACACCGTGGACAGCGCAGAGAAACGAGAAATCACGTTCACGATCGGAGGACGCGTACACAGAAACAATGTGCGTCCCGTTTACTTTAACAAAGTCTTGATATCGGAATCGGAATGCATAATGCAAACCTAAACCTACGAAACCGTTGCTTCAAATTGTCTGTCATTTTAGTCCTACATCGCAGTTGCTTTTGGAGATGAATTCGAGTCTCTACGTCAGGCGGACATGATGGCCTGTTTCCTTGATCGCGGTCGAGCGAGGGTGGAACATCTTCTCATCGACAGCATCTACCTCCCACCCTATCAGCATCAAGAGGTTCTATATTAGAAAGTACTGCGACAGAACATTTTGAGGAGGAGTTTAATTTCCTGATGTGTTCTGTTCTGAAGCAGCCCATTGAAGTAGATGACTATGATTTGGATGGAAATATGCTTTGGTGTCGATTTCGTCGTGCCATTAGTCCATCCGCCTCCATCAACCCGAACAGGAATCTGTACCACTTCCACTTCACCGGAACGCTCGACTACTATTTCCACAGTAAGGGGACTAACAGATTTGAAATCGGAAATTAAACAAACTTGAATGCGAGGCATCCGTCACAGCCTTTCTGGATGTAGCCATAGCCATTGTTCTGTAGAATGAACCGCTCAAAAGTCGATCAAATATTTGCCAAAAATTAAATAAAATATTAAATATCTCTTTCATAAAACGCTGATCTGTCGTATGTATGTTGTATGTTGTATGTATGTTCACTATCTCCTCCCAAATTACTCAACGCACAACCATCTCTACCATAAAATCGTTGATCTGTCGTATGTATGTTGTATGTTGTATGTTGTATGTATGTTCACTATCTCCTCCCAAACTACTCAACGCACAAACATGAACGATATCTTAAAATTTAGCTAATTTTCCCGTTCATTCCGTAGGGTGGTTTTGGTTGACCCAACCTTGACCC
>JAQFXZ010001725.1:0-11228 GCA_034694025.1 Ceratophysella scotica | reverse complement strand
CTATTTGATGCTCCAAGTGGGAGAATGGAGCGAAAATTTTGAAATTCCCTGGGTGAAGCCCAAAAGGAAATCGTGCGACCGGGCTTGCGATTCCTAGTAGAAAAAACGTTCGGATATCCAGTCAAGACTGAGCAGCCTTGTATCACGCAAAGAGAATGGTCTTACTATGGAAATTGAATTGAAGCTTTGGCCGAAGCCGCATGCCATGCAAAAGTAGTCTAGCTTGCTACCCGCTATCCTTAAGGAACTCTCCCTTAGCATAGCATGCGAGGTGGGAGGACTTTACCATCATATCACCCACTCAATTTCCATGAGGGATGAAGAATGAACATCCAAATAGAAACGCATCTTCGGATCCCGAAGATATACTCCATGAATGAACTCTCAGGGGTCCTCTTCCCGGTTTGAAACTGCATGTTTTAAAAACAACAAGGGTTGAGCTAATTAGATAATTATATTTAGTCCTACTGCAATCAGTTGGTCTGGTCGTATTTTCGGCTTGCTTCATTCATTCTTGATTTCAATTCATGGCATCTACGATTTCGAGTTGTCTTTCTACGAGTTCAGAAGAAAATGCACAAACAAAAAAATTCGGATTACTGACGTTCATCGGCATTTTGGTATTTGATATCGAATCGACAGTCGACACCCAACGGTCACCAAACCCACATTTGATTCTTTACACTCATTATCATTATACAGACGACGACGACTCATCCTTCCAAACATCCCATCAAGTCCAAGCGTTTTCGTTTCATCTCCAAATCTAGGCGAGATAAACCGTTCTGGGAGGCAGTTTAATCTTGAGCTCAATAGTCTGGAGCCCAAATCCCAACTATCTTTCTCCAATTCAACCCGTGACCTTCATCTGCTTTCCTTCCAATGCTTACACGCATTTTCTATAAAACTATGCTTCACGACAAAGAGTTTCAATCAGAGAAGACGTTTCATTTTCAACTTATGATGGGAACATGGGATGTCAGTCACATCAGTGAGCTATATGTGCTGTTTACTGCTAACTGGTTCATTTCATACTTCATACTACGTAGCCTGAATGTGAACGGGAGTTAACTCTGGTCATTGATAAATATAACCTACTACCTACTATGTTGCGGCTTGGACCAAGCCTCATGAACTTCAACATTTGCCTGATTTGATTGCTGGAACTAAAACTGAATGTATAGCCTCTGGTTGGTTTACAACAGTAGCAAGTTCACAAAATAAATTAGGATTAAGTTTCACAACGGAAATAATATTTATCACTTCTTCTATTCATTTTTGCTCCTTACGAAGACGAGTCGAATGTGAGAAAAGGGCTGATGGATTGAATGGCTAATGGATACGCTATTTAAATATATGCATAGCTCCCTTTCCGGTGCACCAGCAGTAGAGGCCAGAATACACAATTCAATTGGACCATATTATTTTTAAGTAAAATGAATAAAATTCTGCAGAGGCGGACTGCTATACGTTATTCATATTTTTAGGATTCATCGGCACATAGAATAGCATATCGCGTTTGCGTATTCCATTAATATTTTCAAAGGATGCCCGTTTTGCGGGAAAATTGCAATTTATTTTAATTCCCAAAACTGGGAACGATTTTCTTCGAGACATTTTTCCCAAGCCAGCCTTTCAGGTTCAGGTTCTCCTGATTGGCATTATGCCATATTATTGACCTTTGCCAGAAAATCTCAAGCCCGGAATCATTCTACAAAAAATATAAAACAATTTACAAAAATAAAATTAAAAAAAAACGATTACATCAGTCGTATGTCGCTTTTGCCGGTTTGTAAAAAAAAAGACCGTAAACCTAACCGTAAAATTACATTCATTTTATGGATTATTTATATCAACATTTTACTAATTAAAAAAACTTTTTCTGAACGAATTGGAGCTATTATGCGTGATGGGTGAAAACCGGGTGTAACCTGTTGAGTGCCTAATCTAATTCATATTTTAAGGTTTGGGGAATTGCAGTATATGCACATAGGAGAAGGTGACACGTGACACGTGACATGTAACAGGTGACACGTGAATTGACAGTTGACATTCCAAATTGATTCTTATACTTCACGTTTCAGGTTTGAGACGGTTTGAGCGGGATTCGGTCTGGATTTCAAATTTCCAATGTTACAGCTGCTGCTGTTGTTATGTTGTGCAACGGCAATTGACTTCGTCATCCGTGACAAGACAAGTGACAAGGAAGAAGGAAGGTCAAATATAAATTAGCTGACACTTCGCGTGTAGAGCATATCTATTGATCAAGCCTTGTCAAGTTTCGTGTGCTCACAAGTCACCTAAGTCAACACACATTGTGCACTTCGGGTTCGGAGCAAAGGGTGTGCAAAGATACAGACGTTGTTCTTGGTCTCCTCGTGATCATTTTGGGGCGTTTCGGCAAAACCTAACCTAACCTAACCTAACTTAACCTAGCCTAACCTCACTTAACCTAACCTAACCTAAACTAACTCTTGAGGAAGCTTTGAACCACAAAAGCAGTAAGTATCCGGCTGCAATTGAAATGTCAAAAATACTGTTATTTTGTAGCGATTGATCATTCATAGAGAATATTTAGTGATAGACCGCTAGAGATAAGAATAAGAGCATATGCGCAGCAGCGTACTATATTATTCATACTTCAAATATTTCAGCTTAAATCGGTTACAAAGGAAACTACTGAGGAACACGATGCTACGAAGCAGCGAATTCTCTGTTCGGGTCATTTCCAAATCCCGACTCAACTCAACATGGATAGCTTGGTATAGTACCGAAGCCGTAGCCAGAACTCCCGAAGACGTAGATTGGAAGAGTAATGCATTTCAAAAGTTATCCAGGAGCTCTCTGCCGACATATTATTTCCAAAAGTCATTACCACGATTGGCTATACCCAAATTGGAATTAACATCCCAGCGGTATCTAGATTCCGTAAGGTGTATTCTGCATGAAGACGAATTCAAGAAAACTCAGGCATTGGTTAAGGAGTTTCAAACAGGAATTGGGCTCAGTAAGGTTTAGCAACATACATTTTACTTAATGTGGATCATTGATTTATGAGAATAATTTGTATTTTTGCAGAACTACATGAAGAACTGGTCCAACTAGACAAGTCGTTAAAGGAAACCAGTTACATATCCGCCCCATGGTTTGACATGTATTTACGGGATCGTCAGCCGCTCCCCATAAACTACAATCCTGCATTGGTATTTGTGGAGGATCCTGTCATTGACAATCTTCCCAAAAACCGTCGTCAGCTGGTTAGGACCACAAATCTACTCATATCTTCTCTAAGGTGAATGAATATTAATAAAAATAATGTTTTAGATTAGTTTTACATTCATTTGTGACTTGCGACACGTTTGCTTTATCTTTACGTTCAAGGTTTATGAAATCCCTGGATGAGGAAGAGCTAGGGCCAGAAGTTTACCATATGAATCCTCGTAAGAGTGATACAAACACGTATCGATCCATCATGAAATTGATCCCCACAGCATTTGCCACGTATGGTTCATATTTATTCAAGGTACTGCATAATTTGTTGAAGTAAACCGTCCATAAATTCTGCTGAAGTAAACCAAGCCCCATGCTATGTCACCTCCAGCGCTGTCTTCCAGCGTTGGAGCTTATTGTCGCCTCTACGGCCATTGTCGCCTTCAATTACTATTGTCATTATGGGCTGTTGAATAAGCTTGATCGGATGCGTATGCGACAAGTGGACTCTGCACTTGCATATGAAAAGTCACATGCCACATCCTTTTGGAGTCACCAACATTCGACTCGATAATATAACATGTGACAACTGCCTATAAAGAAGCATTACAATTCCGTGAGCGAAGAACAGAAGGAAATCGTGCGTTGCCTCCAATTTAGTGTGCTAGGTTAGGTTATGTTAAATTATGTTTAGGTTTAAGCAGAAAATAAATCAATTCAAGTTTGCGGCGTTCCTAACAACCTAGCTTAATTAATCGGAAAATAGGAGGGACACGCGGAGGCAACGCGGCATGGGGCTTGATTTACTTTGACCATATATTTTGAAAGGAATCTCAATAATCTAGTGTTTTTTAATTTCTTCAGGCCTTTCCCTTGGATATGTCCCAATACAGCAGCCTTTTCAGATCAACGCGAATCCCAAATACAGGGAAGGATAAGCTGAAGAAAGGTGGGAAGGACGTTCGACACATAGCTGTCATGCACAAAGGTCACTTCTACTCTTGTCCTGTTTTGGATGCTGATGGTAAAATTATATTTAGTAGCTCAAATGCAGCTCAGGACTATTTTATTTACAATCGTGTTTTATGAAGAATACTGAATTTCGTGAAAGGCAATATATTACCTGTAAACGAGATAATGGGAAATATTGACTACATCTTAAATGATGGAGTGGAAACGGAGGCTAATCCGCTTGGCGTGATGACAACCCAAGGTCGGAATGAGTGGGCTGCAATTAGGGAACATCTTGTCAGCAATAGCTCCAGAAATCAGAAATCTTTAGAGGAGATTGACACAGCTCTCTTTGTATTGTGTTTGGACGACGATGTACTTGGAACAGACCCTGTCGGTATAACCAGAAGCTTCTTGCATTCAAATGGTACAAATAGGTCCGTATAAAGTATTTGTTCGTGCAAATCAAAAAGGAGTGCCTCGTTTGAACTTGAACTACTATAATTTATTTATATTATTGAACTAGCTAATCCTTGTAAATTACTAGATGGTTCGACAAGTCGTTCCAAATGATCTTGAGTAAGGATGCATGGGCTGGAGTGACATTTGAGCATGCCTGGGGAGATGGTGTGGCTGTTATGCGGTTCTTCAATGAAATCCATGGTGACAGCAAGAAGCATCAGTGGTCAAATTCTGTGCAACCCAAACGTTCACTGCTTTCTCCGATAAGATTGCGTAAGTCAAGCCATAGATGGGTAAAAGGCCCTCCGGCTCTCCCATATTTTTGCCGGAGGGCCGGAAGGCCAAGGTTAGCCGGAGGGCCGGAGTGCCTACTTTGTGTTCGCCTAATGCTAACGTATGGGGAAAAGGCCCCGGAGGGAGGGCCTAACACGTGCCCATCTATCAGTCAAGCGCATGACGATATGCTGTATTTTCATAGTCGTATTTCTTCTGGTGCTAAAGCAACAAAGTAGACCAAGCTCCATGCTATGTTGCCTCCAGCGTTGCCTCCATGCTTTCCCTCCATTTCCCCATTTAGTCAGGTTAGGCTTTTCTAAACGCCGCAGGATTAAATTATTTTGAATTACCTAAGGCCTTAACCTAACCTACCATAATCCTGCCTAACCTAGCATAACTTGAATTAAATCAAAATCCATGGGAGGCAATAATGGCCTGATATTGAAAGGCGCCAAACGCTAGGAGGCAAACGCCCTGGAGGCAACATGCAACATAGCATGTGGCTTTTTATTATTTACTTCAACCCATAATTCTATTCTACATTTCAGATTTTGAATTTGATGCGAAAGCGAAAGAGGGAATCCAAGCTGCAGTGAAACGACTTAATTCACATACGCAAAGTCTCCAAATAAATATATTCCTGTATGAAAAATATGGTAAAAGTGAATGCAAGAAATGGGGAATAAGCCCAGATTCTCTAATGCAGCTAGGATTTCAGGTACTCAATATTTGGTGCCTTCTAAATGTGAAGTATCTCTATCGCAGATAAAAACCGTCAGATCAATATTTTAATTCTAGGCTGCCTACTATCGCCTCTATAATCAGACGCCGGCCACGTATGAGTCATGCAGTACATCTGCGTTCAGGCATGGTCGGACCGAAACTATACGTCCTGCCACTTCCCTAACGAAGGTAATATTTGGCAACGATGCCTCACTACTCTCACCGCAAATAAATCCGAATCACACCGCTAAATTAACTAAGTTGAATGTAACTTAGTTGACCGAAGAATAACTTAGTTCAACTCAAATCTTCTCCGCATATCCCTGACCTGCTTATACACAGCTTTATGGGCTAAAAATTTTTGGACATGCCCGCGCGGCAAAACCTAACCTAACCTAACCATGCCAACCTAACTGCACAATTTACAAAAGTCTTCCTCTAGCATTTATTTTAACCAAACTAAAATATATGGAAGTTGGTCATTTTGCGGTGAAACTAAGTTATTTTGTGGTGAAAGTAAGTGATTTTGCTGTGAAAGTAAGTTCTTTTGCAGTGAACGTAAGTTATTTAGCGGTGAAAGTAAGTTATGGTCAACTTAGTTATTTTGGGGTTAGAATCGGGAATATTTGCGGTGAAACTAAGTTATTTTGTGGTGAAAGTAAGTGATTTTGCTGTGAAAGTAAGTTCTTTTGCAGTGAACGTAAGTTATTTAGCGGTGAAAGTAAGTTATGGTCAACTTAGTTATTTTGGGGTTAGAATCGGGAATATTTGCGGTGAGAATCAGAAATATTTGCGGGGAAACTAATATTAAGTCATACAATTTTTCAAAAAAATAATCATATTATTTAACATTATTTATATTTCGTAACGGCATGATATCCATTTCAGGAAGTGAGTCAAATACTTTCAAAGAAGAACTGGACCGATCGAAAAGGGGAATTGAAAGAATTAATAAAGAAATGTTCCGACCGTCACAACCAACTTACCAAGGAAGCCGCAATGGGTATACAGAGTTTGTTCAATAAACCTTACGTAATTCCTATTTTAATATCAAATACATACTTTTAGGACAAGGGTTCGATCGACATTTATTTGCCCTAAGAACTATGGCACAAAAGAAGGGATTGGATGACCCAAGTATATTCAAGGATCCTTCTTATTCGAAAATAAATCATAATATTGTTTCTACATCGACGCTGGCAAGTCCAGCTGTGAGAATAGGAGCTTTCGGCCCCGTCGTTGAGGACGGGTATGGGTTGGGGTACCAGATTTGGGATGGTGGGCTTGGGTGCGTCACGGCAACATATAAAGGTGGAAAAGATGGAGAAGCATTCGCTGACACTTGTCACGATGTCTTCACTGATTTCCAGACCATATTACAGTCGAAATGAGCTTCGAGCTTAAGACTTTAAATATTTCGATGAGCTTAGGCTTAGGCGAATGGTCTTATGAAGAGCCAAATGCTCTTTAAAATCTAAATCTCCATAATTCGCTATGGACGACAGAATCATATCAGGAAATTAATTGAGGTAAAAATTAATGTTGTTTGTAACGTTGAAGTGATTCATTGGTGCAGATTGTTGATCAGGTTTAGTTTCGATACTTCGAAGGTTAGAGTTTGGGCTCGATTTATAGAACCGATGCGATGGAGTTACCTCATAATTTAAGCATCACTGGGTATCACATCACATAAAACATTAACGTTTTTGAAAGTACGTGCATTATCTGTTTAGTTGGTTAAACATGTAAAGATGGTGGTATTCTACGGTATTTATGTCTATTGTGCATCCAATCCTTAGAACGAGGTGGCAGAGCCAATTTTTAGGAATAAAAAACGAATCCCACCTGCCTAACACTGCAGGCCGCTTTCTCGCAGTAGACCCTGCTACGAATCTGGCATGCTACTGGAGAGCCAAAATCATACACGGGAATTGGATCTCCAGTTACATGCCAGATTCGTAGCAGGGACTACTGCGAGAAAGCGGCCTGCAGTGTTAGGCAAGTGGGATTCGTTTTTTTTTTTTTTTGCTAATAATTGGCTCGGCCACCTCGTTCTTAGGATTGGATGCACAATATCAAACTCAAAAATTGAGTGACAAAAAAGGTGTTTGTGTAGAACCGTACGCCCCGCCCAAGCTTCGTCATTGTGATAGATATGTAGTTGGTAAATGTATTGAATGTTAAACAAGGGTTATTTCTATAATGTTGAGAATTTTTGGAAAACCTGTAGAGCCAAAAGAAATGAATGAATTGGGCTGAAACTTTCACCACACTTAAAGTAATACGTAACTTACATTGCAGCATAATGCTGTGTAAAAATATCCACATGCACAGTTTCTATTGCAATTTTAGTTTCACGTGTTCAGCAAAAAATGCAATTTTTTGATTTTTTTGCCTCGGCACATTTTTCGTAAACTTTTTCTACACTTGAGCAGATATGGACGAACATATTTCCAGTAGAAGTTTCAAGAGGTTTTGTCAAGCAGGACGGACAAAGTAATTTATTTTGTAAATTACTCAAAAGCGATTTTTAAAAAAAACCTGTAAAACAGAAATATATCTGAACTCCAATTCATGAAAATTGAGACATATTCTAAGAATTGCATGGTCTTGGCGGTAGCCCATCAACAACGACTACCGTAATGCAAAAGAAAAAATGAGAAAAAAAGAACAAAAGTTGGCCTGAAGAAATGGGGGAAAATATTTCGAGTACAATTGTTAAATAGACGGTGCATGTGGATATTTTCATCCAATTATTTGCTGCAATGTAAGTTAGCTATGTATTGCTGTACATGTGGTGAAAGTTTCAGTCCAATTCATTCAATTCTTTTGGTTTTAGAGATTTTCAAAAAATATCAAAATTAATATAACAATCCTCGTACCATAGGATGTGATTTCTTAATTGCTGTATGATATGAAGATACTAAAATCGAAAAAAAGTTAATCAATGAAAATAAACAGCAGTTTGATATTGAAAAATACCTCGTTTACCTTCTTTACTCTTTACTTCTTTACTTTAATTTTGTGTGGAATTTCATTAATGTTAGGTTGAACATGAGAACAGATTTATGAAACACGAGAATTTAGGCGTTTGCTGCATGCAATAGTCGGTAGTCTACGTATTCTATAGTATTAAAGACATATAAATCAATTATTAACTTAACTATTTAGGTTTAATATTATTTTATGCTTTATACTCTATTCACAGTTGAGAAATCCGTCTAGTTTCACCAATGTCCGATCTCTGGGCTGTGAAACACCACACTACATATTATCTTGTTCCAATTTTCGTTTCTTTAGTGTCGGTGTCTCAAACACTTGTCGTACACCTGCAGCCTGAGTTAAACGGAACTTGACATTAAGAGCTGAGTCTGCTACCCATGGGGACTCAAAGTTTGTTGTGTCTTGATCCACAAGATGTGTGTACTTAGTTCTACCACTCCGTCCAAAGTTTTTCACTTGCATCACTTTCGGTAGAATCGTTTTGTCAAAGTGGTCTTCTAATGTTGGAAGAGAATTGTCTCGTTTGAAGACGTCTTCATCCTTATCCTAAGGAAAGTTAAGGAGAACAAAATTAGATGTCAGGTGTGGTGTAAGATGTTTGGCTAATAAGAAACGATGCCGTGAATATTTCGTTTGCAGTGTTGGTCTAAAAGCTAATATTCGCCCTTCTAGCATTCTACTAGCGGGTAAATGCTGGCCAGAGAAGCGATTTGCAGAATGTTCTCTAATTTATCAAATATTCGCCTAACATTCGCTAATTGGCCAAATATTCTATTGATAGTAATCAAATATTCGCAAATTCGCAGACTATTCGCCTACTATTCGACAATTTGCAGAATATTTGCAAATTCGCATAATATTCATTAACTCTCCAACTGCTTAGAATCTTTTCAGAATATTATCCTTCTACTTGATTAATATTCGCCAATTTGGAAAAAACTCGCCTAATGTTCGCTCGTTTGGAAAATGCACGCCTAATGTTCGCCAATTTGTAGAATATTCACCTAACATTCGCCAATTTGCCGAATATTTGCCTGATATTTGCAAGTTCGCATAATATTAGTCTAATCTCCAACTGTTTAGAATATTTGCAGAATATTCGTCTAATCTTCTCCAAATTTTTAGAATACTTGCGGAAGATTCTCCTACTACTTGATTTATATTCGCCAATTTGGAAAATACTCGCCTAATGTTCGCCAATTTGGAAAATACTTGCCTAATGTTCCCCAATTTGCCGAATATTCGCCTGTCTGCAGATTTTTCAATTAAGATTCGTCTAATATTCGCCAATTTGCGGAAAATTCGTCTACTGTTTGTCAATTTGCAGAATACTAGTACAATATTCGCCAATTTATAGTATATTCGCCTACTGTTCGCCCATTTGCAAAATATTATCCTATTACTTGGCTAATATTCGCCAATTTCGGAGAATATTTACCTAATATTTGTCAATTTGGAGAAAATCCGCCTAATATTAGAATTATATTAGTCAATTTCAAGAAAATTCGCCTTGTATTTGGACAATATTATCTGGAGTACCTACAAATCTTGAATTGGCGAATATTTGACGAATATTAGGCAAACATATTTGCCCGCATTTCTGTATTATCCTATTTATTAGAATTTGTCCTTGAATTTGAATTTCAGCTATTTTTTGAGCGAATATTCGCGACATCCCGAAAACAAAGGCAGTATTATTCCATGAATAGTATTGATTGGTGTTGAGAACTGAGAACTTACCAAATAGAAGACACCTCTGTGGTAATACTTCTGAAGAAACTTGTATTTGCCTTTCATGACCTTGTTCACAATGACCTTGGGATTCAGTTTCATTTCAAGTCGACGTTCTTCTGGAGTCAAATTGTGAATTCGTTCCAGTTCCATTCTTTCCTTCTCAATCCTAAAAGAAACATGAATTTATTGAGCATACTACTTTAAAATCATACTAATATCGTGTCAACATATTAAATAGAGAAGATGTATTGATCACAAGCAGAACATCCTCAGTCTGCAGCTTGATTTCCCTTGACAAGTAACATTGACTAAGTAATTTAACTTACGCTTCCCGCTCTTCACGATCACGTTTTATCCGTTTCAGTTCACGGAGTTTCCAAGCTTCATACTCGGATTCTTCGTTCTCGTCGTCGGTATTGACATCGGTCAGTTTGGGGACATTGGCCATTGCATCCATCTCCTCCTGCTTCTTCCCACCAGATTTGTCACGTAATATTTCACTCTCCACTAACTTCAGAGTCTCCATACGCTTCTCCTCCGCCTTGATCTTACTTTCTTCTTCCAAATTCTTTTCATCCAATGCCTCTACCGGCTTTATTGTCACTCGCTGAACTTTCTTCACGAATACAGGCTTCAGTCTCGGTCTTGCCTCTTCTTCCGAATCTGTGAATAAAAGGAAGAATGAATTTACGAGCAATTTCAAAGGTGTGCAGCTCGACACAGTTTACAAATCTGAATTTTATTTGGAACATCTACGAAACCAAAATGTGGATTTGGAGCTACTTCTACATAGCATACCTGTATACTCTTCATATTCTGATTCACTCTCTTCACTTTCCGAATCTTTCTCTTCTTCTTTTGTAAGTAAT
>JAQFXZ010001724.1:0-11231 GCA_034694025.1 Ceratophysella scotica | reverse complement strand
ATTTTTAAAATATAGTTCATCGCGTAATCCGACCAGAAATTATGGCACCATTGAACAGCGGTTCAGGTAAGGATTATTGAACACGATGTGACCAGCCGTTGGAACCACCAATTGTAACCACTGAAAAATGTATTTGTGGAAGTTTTATGGCTTCGTCTATAGTTTTTGGTTAAATTCAGGAACAGGTTACACGCGGCAACCACCCGTGCAGAAATTTAACATGGTAGCCACCTTGTTCTTCCTCGTCACGCTATTGCGTTTTGATCCTAGGCTAGGTTTTCCGGACCGCGCAATGAACTTTTGGGTAAATTTTGGTCAGGTTCGGGTTTGGCGAATTGGCCAGAAATGTCTTGCCAAATAGAACCAACGTGGTTACTATGGTTGGCTACTACGGCTAGTTACCGCATGTACCCTGTCATGGATTTGTCGAAATGTTTGGCGGTTACAATGGGTGGTTGTGGCTACAACGTGTTCCATGCTCCCTATTTTGCCACATAAACCACAACTCTGGTTAACAATAATTGAATATCCAATGGCGAAATTCAAAATTATTTACTAAATTGACAAAAATTGTTCCTCTTTTGCGGAATTGAAAAGGGGAAATTTACGTGATACTACCGATACATGAATGACAAGAATGGTTACATGTAAAAGTGGTCAAATCTACTGCCTTTTGAGAACCATACTTTTGGCAAACGGGTCAAACAATTGGACCCGACTCGAGTAGGATTAGGATATGCGTGTGTTGTCGTTTGTCGTTCTCTATTGCAAAATTGTTTGATTTAACCACGAATTTATGTATTTACATTAACAGGAACGGATTCGTCTTATTCCATGGGTCGAGAAGACGCTTGTGCAAAAGGTTAAATATCTCGTACTCGTGGATATACCGGTAAGTCATTTCAAGTCTTAAAATCATTTTGAGATATTGTATGTTTGAACTTTTTAACAAACCAAAAATATGAGTCACATCTAATTTAATTTATAAAGCAGGCTAAATCCACCAGAGCTCGAAATTCATGCATAAGTGGCTATGAAAATTGGAAATAGCAAAATAAGCCGAAAAACTCAAATCCATTATGTTTAACGAGTAGCGCTTTGCTAAATGCAACTTGGGGGGACACATTATTTACTAGATTTGTCATCGTGCTTTTCTCAGTCACAATTGCAGCGAGGAGTGTTTGGCTGAGTATGAGTGATGCTTATTACACAAAGATATTCATCCGAGCGTTTCTTTATCGCCCAATCTCCCTCTGTGTGTTCCTCACGTTCCATATAGTCCCCGTCCCCAGAGATCGAGCCGAGATCCGAAGTGAAAGAAAGGCTTCTTTTATCTCCGATTACCGAGACCTAGTTGGCGTTTGGACAAGGTCATCATCTTTCATTCCATTCGTCCCATCATCCTGTCACATACCCACAATCCCACATACAACAGTGCCACTTCTGAACACTTTCCAGGTGTTCTCTTTCTCCTGCTTCTTTCATATGCACGTGCAAATTATGACATCACGGCTTTTAGCAAACCAAATAGCAGCATTGCTTCATTTTGCATTTCCTGATGCAACATAAATTCATGAAATCCGAACTTAAAATTTGGACCGATTTCGGGGAAAAAATTGTCTATATTTCTTCCGGGCAACGTAATTTGAAATCGTACATGACTTTTCGTGTTTTGTGTAATGCTTTTCTTATGAGCGACAACTTGTCATATTTTTAGTTAGGTAAGGTCGTGCCTAAACGTGCGATTTAATGTGACAAGTGGTTAGTCATAAGAAAGCATTACACAGATATTTCCTTGCACGATTTCAAAACAAGCTTCCCGGCATTTTGGTCGATTCTGACGCAGTTCCTAGAATTTAGCTATAAACTATGTACATGGGTGCCATTAATAACCGCGACATTAAAAACCGCGACATTAAAAACCGCGACATAAAAACCGTGACTTAAAAACCGCGACATAAAAACCGCGACATACGCGACATAAAAACCGCGACATAAAAGCCGCGACTTAAAAACCGCGAAATGCAACCGCGACATTAAAATCCGCGACAATAAAAACCGCGACAGGAAAAATGAAAATACATGCTTTACAAGAACTCGAATTTATTCATCGAAATATTTACTAATGCCGTTATAAAATAACATGCTTATTGAGAATTAATTAATTTCGTCTATCAATTTTTATTTCATGGAGAAAACAGTTCTAGTTCATTTATCATTTATCATGCATTATAGTCTAATACTATTCTAATTTCAAATATCACGGTAATATTTCAAATCAAATGGGCAGATTACATGTGTTACTCATTAGACAAGCGCTAACTGAGAATGAATTAATTAGAGTGTTTTGTTACAAGAAATTAGCACAACATATATTTTACCCCTGACGTGGTTATCTATGACCTTATCTTGCCACTATGTATTGTTATGTCCTACTTTTAAGGCTTGAAGAATTAGTTTAGTTAAATAATTAAAGACAAAATTTTGGATAAGCCTCTTTTGGTCTCAGATATCGGTTGGAGTTAGGAAAAGAGACCAGGTGGTTTACACCTATGGTTTACACTAAATGGAAGGAATGAGTCATTTTCAGTCGTTCCGGTACAACCTAACCTACTTTAATTTAACCAAGCTTAAACCCATCCGGACTTGAAATACTGTAATTATATTTTGAGTGTATTTTCCTATGTGTAAGCCATGGGTGTAAGTAAACAACATGGGTTCACACGGGTGAAAATATTTTGTGCCCTGATGCTCCTTCATATCAATAAAATAATAAAAGATAATTATAAATGAATAAATATAACTAGAGAGATAAAATTCGCATCGTATTTAGTGTTTAAATCAAATCGGGATATTTAATGTGACGGTTTTTAATGTGGCGGTTTTTATGTCGCGGTATTTAATGTCGCGGTATTTAATGTCGCGGTTTTTAAGTCGCGGTTTTTATGTCGCGGTTTTTAATTTCGCGGTTTTTATGTCGCGGTTATTAATGTCGCGGTTTTTAGTGTCGCGGTTTTTATGGGCTTCGATGTACATAGCATTCTGGCAACTTCATTTTACAAGGGAAGGCACTGCATATGAAACCATACGCCGTGTTGACGAACCCCGCACCGTAGTGAAGTAAATAGTTGAATGCTTGTTTTCTTAAAAATTCTTTGAGGATTTTGGACGTGACGATGTTTGGTTTTCAATAAGGGGTTTTGGCTAAAGAGCCAGCTTCCTCCGTATCAACAACAGTTATTACTTTTTTTTAGCATCCGAAGATCGTTCTATAAATTTTTTGCATACGAGCCCTGGTATTACATTCGAAATACGTTAGAGTCAGAAGGCAATGGTTCGTGGCTCGCCATATTCTTCATGTCGTAAAGTGTCATGATCAATTTGGCAACCCACATCTTTCTCCTCTCCTCTCACTATCACTTTTGGGGAATCGAAGCGGTACGAAATATTTTGGGTTAGATTTATAAAGTCAAAGAAAACTTGATATAAAACAAGCGGTTCAATAATAAAACGTTACAACTGCCGATGTCGTTTCCCACTGAAGCGCAAGAAATATGTGACGTATTTTTCGGAATAATGAAAACTAATTTTGACAATCATTATCCTTTGAACTGTTTGTAAATAGAATTTGTAATTGTGGGAGATCTGTATTCATATTTATTCAATGTTTGGAAAGTTGAAAGAAACCCGGTTTCTTGTTCTCATTTTTTGTTTAAGAAAACATGTTTGAGATTCTCCAAAGTCGTTGACTTGACATGGGGGAGGAGAGAAGCTATCAAAACAATCGTATCCTCATCCAGTGGAACGAAAAGCACGAAATTGGCCAATAAAGGATTAGTAACGTACTCCGAAATTAAAGAGATGAATGCTGAAACATTTAGGTGTCAACGAGGCAATTAATATTTCTTGAATTTGGTAAACAGAATATTTCATTGTTTTGAAAGTTTCTCCATGGTCAATGGTCAAGTTAATTTTTTTTTAATTCACTCCATGCTGCATACAGTGCTACTGTTTGTTGAGAGTACGATTAAAGAGCACGCTAAAAACCACGAGTCGTCGTAGTCGTAAGCACCCATTGACACCACTGAAAAATGAATATTTAGATTTGGAAGCGCTAATGGGTTCGATTATAATTTTTGATCCTTCAGGTGTTTGGTTAAACCGTGCGACTCGAAGTTTTGGCAAATCCGGATGAGGTTAGGTTTAGGTTTGCGGAAATTCTAAGTAGAAATGTACAGCGTGTTCCATAATCCTTACTTACTTGCTGGTGGATCACGTGATTTTATACTGTATTTACAATTTTAGGGAATTCGATTAACTGCAAACACCTTAGTCCAATTTTAATTTTTGGAAGAATCTCAGATCTTGAAAATATTTTCTTGATATATATTTTCTGTATACTAAATCTTAGTCATGATTTAGTCTCACCGCAAATATATCCGATTATATTTGATAAATTAACTAATTTGACCGTAACGTACCTGACAGAAGCTTAGCTTAACTTAGTTCACCGCAAAATCTTCTCCGCACTTTCCTCACCTGCTCATGCTCATACATACGCAGGATTATAGGTTACATTTGTTGTGGACTATGCCCGCACGGAAACCCTAACCTAACCGCCCGATTTCCACAAGTCTCCCGCCAGCGTGTGTCCTAATCCAACTTTAAAAAAAATGGAAGTTAGTCATTTTCCAGTGCAACCGAATTATGCAAGTTTTTTGTTTACGTTTAAAACCCAGGGTTGGGCAAAGTCATCTGATGTTGAAAACCAATGGTTTAAAAATCATGATTTTGGCAATCTAAAGGATTTAGATTTTCAAATTTTGATTTTGAAGAAATGACCTGATTTTGTATTTTTAGAATATGTGATTTCGATCTGAAAAATCACGATTTTCAGCTGAATTTGTAATTTTTAATCAGATTTGGATTCAAAATCACGATTTTAAATAGGAAAAATCGTTGATTTTGGTTTGATGATTTGATTCTGACTACCGAAAGCGTCGTGATTTTGATTTTGAGATTTTGAACGCGAATTTTTGGTGATTTTTGCCAATGATTTTAAAAATATTTTTCTAATGATATTGCCCATTCCTGGTAAAACTCAACCAGTTGGTCAATAATGATTTCAATGTAGTGTACTTTACCCATGCCGAATTTCAATTACAATATCACTGCTCTGACCAGATGCATTTTGTGACATACTCTAAAAGAAACTATTTTCAATTTCCGTGTACTACAGGAAGAAGTTGCAATTGAATACAGGCAGACACTGAGCGCAGTTTCGATCCTTGTGCTGACCTGTATGCTCTTATCCTTCTCTGTCTCCATCTACTACTTCCACAAGCACAGAGATCCTCCACCCTACAGGACGTTGCCCTTTAGACCCTATCTTCGGCTTCCACTAAGTCACCTACGTAACCAGTCCAGCTCGAAGGACTCTAAAAACAGCAAAGAAGGACCCTTGCTCATCCCCGCCATCCACGGACGAGGCTATCCTGGTTTATCTTATTTCGACCATGAAACCAAAATCACAGAAATCCGGATTAAAAAGAAGCACCGGTTTGGTGTGAGGAACCAAACGGTCGTCAAAAAAATAATGGAACGCGCCAGGCAGAAGAGGAAGAACAGGACCCTGAACAGGAAGAAGAAGATACGGCAACCTCGACCACCACGGTATGGCTTTCACGGACCTGAAAACAGGAAGGCAGGATACTATCCGCACCCTGTCAAACGATTCAGCAACGTTCCTCGGTTCGCCAAGGGCCTTCGCTGTCCGGACGGGAACTTTCCACATCGCACACTGGGGGAACTTGCCAATCTTCCGCGTGTCCGTTTTAAGAGCGCCAAAATCAAAAAATTCGTAGAGAGAGAGGTGAACAGAAAATGGAGGAGACGTTGTAAACACAGACGTTGTTACATTCATTGGGGTATTCACGACATCATCTGTAAGGCAGACGTGAATCTTCCTGTTCTTCCTCTCGTCCTCATCAGCCTTATTGGAGCTACGTTAATGTAGGATGTACAACAGGTGAAAGCAACTGACTCACATCACAAACGCTACGAGCTACGAGTCTAAATTCTTCACTTTCTCCAGATTCCGGGTTAAAATCCAGCAAATTGGACGGAAAACAGAACATTGTGCTGTTGATTTGATACATCTTTTAAATTGTATACAGGAAAATTGGTCAATGAATATGGAAATAAACACGAGTCGTAAACTCAGGACTTGAGAAGCTATCCGCCGGTAACATCACATCAATCACAGCTCTTGTTGTTTTATTTAAAAAATTTAATAAAATAACAGTCCAGAATGTATGTAAAAGTAAAGATTATGGAACCGAGTGTAACCACTTATTAAGAATTGTAACCACCCAATACTAAGAGAAACCTAAACCTAACCTAACTAGAATTTATCAACACGCGTTTCAGGCATAACTTAACCTAAAGGATCAAAAACTTAGTTGAAGTAAAGATTGCAGAACAAGATGTAACCACCTATTGTCAAAAAGATGGGCAACATCACTCGATCTTGAATATCACTGATCTCACTCAAGATTGCGATCTTCGGCTGTAAAAAGATCTTGATCTTTGACGACCCAATGCTCTGATTTTATGTTCTTTCCGACATTAAAGCGTTGATCGCTATTTTGAAGATAACATGATCTTAAGATCGCGATCTTCGGCTGTAAAATGATCTTGATCTTGAAATTTTAGTGATTTTACTTGATCTTGATCTTGTGATCTAGCTTACATTTGCCCTTTAAGATCAGTGATCTTAAAGATCATTTTCTGGTGATCTTGCCCATCTATGCCTATTGTAAATTGTAACCATCCAGTGTTTGGAGAAACCTAACACTAATCTAACCAAAATTTACCAACAAGTGTTTCCGGCATAACCTAACCTAAAGGATCAAAAAGTAGGTTGAAATATTTAGGTACAAGCTGTAACCGCAAATTGTAACCACCCATTGTAGCCATTGAATTGAAATCCATATTTGGAAACGCTGTCTGACTTCGCGTATACTTTTTGATGCTTTAGGCTACGTTAGGTTGTACCCGAAACGCGGCACGCATAGTTTGATTGATTCTGGTTAGGTTAGGCTTAAGTTTGTCGAAATGCTGGATGGTTACAATGTGTGTTGCTACAGGTGGTTAAACCTTGTTCCATACCATCTATTTTAATATAAATCATTCGCATCCAAAATGAATTTTAAGAGATAACAATGGATGGCTACAATGTGTGCTTACTGCATGTTCCATATAAGTTGCTTCAACCAAATTGAATGAAAGCATAATCATTACCTTGACTCAGACGACGAGACAAGAAACTCATAAATAATAAATTGTACATATATGCTCATGCTCTCATGCAAATATTGTCAACGAAGGGTTTGTTTGAAGAAGCGTTCGACAATGAACTGAATTCGTTCTAATAATAGTTCTCGTGCAAATATGCGTGTTCATGTTGAACTTCTGAATGAAAATTACCTATGTATTTAGCATACCTACCCTTATTTCCTGAAAGCGAGTATTACATTTCAATACCTGAGATTTAATGGCGGTGTAGAATTCAATACTCAAGATCATGATATTTTGATAGCTACGTATCGGTGTAGGTACACCACGGAGTTCTGCTGTATTGACGGATCAGTTTCAGAAAGAAACCATTAAGACTAATGATGTTGAAAATAATTGGAATAGATCTTTGATTTCTGATTCGCTAATGACATTCTTAGGTTATACCAATAACTTCTTCTCCGGTTTGACTCAATTCGTAAATAATTCATAGATTATATGTTTTGCATGAGGAATCATTTGGAAGGTCAAACCCAAGGTTTTTGGCTAAAAATTGTTTTAAAAAGCTCATTTAAAAAATCTTAAAAGCGCAACATCAAAAACCGCTACACACCAAAAATTGAGACATTTGGATAACCTATAACTTAACCTAAGCTAAAGGCTAAAGCTTTTTTTTTTTTTTTTTACTAACTTAACCTAAGCTAAATTTTGCAAAAGAAAAACAAGCGGCTGCGTGCTAAATAATTAACACGCAATTTTAAAACGTATCTACTAAATCAAATAAATTACGACTAAAAATAATCTTCAGGAGTTAAAATGCAAATAATTTTTTTTAATGAAACAGTGAATTTTTAATATAACAAATATAATTGTATTATTAAATGCACAATCTGATTTTCTGACACCATTTGAAAACATAAGGTTGCATAAGCGTCGTCAAAATTTCTCCGTGGACGGAGTGTTGCAAGTACTTAGGACTTTTAGTGTACTCTTCTACAGCTTACTACATGCTTCACCCACTTTCTCCACATTTTGCTCCGTACTTCCTGAGCCCGAGTCACGAAAGAAAGAGGAGAACGTGAGAAATTAGCGATGGAAATTCTTTGGAAGAGTCTCTGTCAGTTCAAGAGGCTTAATTATACTTTCATTCCTCTTATACTCTAGACCGCCCTGCTTTCTACATCACTTCCAAGATGTTTGGAGTTCAAGTTTGTGAGATATGAGCTGAGACAAGTTCTGAGTAAGTCTCTTCCTTTGATATTGACACAACATCATGTTTCCGCCTCATGCGTATGTCTACTACAGCTCGTCTCCACTTACAAAGGGATGGAGATGGATCAAAAACGTGACTTACCTTCATATGACGTTTAATAATTAGGAATTAAGTACTCTGCACTTCTCGGCTTCTTCGACTCCAAATAAAAAATGCAAAGTCTTCCTTTGAGTTCGGAGACACTACACCAAGACACAGGACTCAGAGCCTGGCAGTCAGAGAAAGGACTTTTAAGACTTTCTGAAAATGCGTGATTATTGGGAAGAGGCTTTCTCCTTGACACTCATGAAATTTGAGTAGGTTCTAGAACAGACGGTCAAAATCCATTTAATTGGCGAGGACGAGTCAGACGGTGTAAAGACCAAAGATCGAAAAATGTGAAACGAGATATTCGGAATTCTATTGTTTGATTCGAGATTGAAGTCAACCCAGACGCTCTCCTAACGTTCAAACGAAGACTGAAAATGATTTTAGCACTAAGTGGTTCCCTGGCCTATGCCGGTACTTCGTGTGAATTGGGAGATGGGAGTTTTGAGCGGAGCTATAATTAGACGCTCCGTTTCAGTAGTGCAGCTCAGTCCAACAAGAGCGTAAGGGCATAACTTGGAGAGCATTTGCTATCCCAGTGATCCTGACATTGGGAGCGAGATTTTTACGGTAATTAATAGGTAAACTGTGATTTATGCAACTCGATCTCGTAAACTGCCTGAATTCATTGTACGTATTAGTTACCAGGCAGAAATCTTAGGATTTGCCCGAATTTGACAATGAGAAACAGTTTTGAAGCTGAGAAATATTCGTTTCACACCGAGAGGATCTTCGCATTAAATATGTTACGTAAAAACTAGCCAGTTGCGGCCTTCCGTTCAGTTTCATATGAAAAACCGAATTGCAATTTATCCGGTTAAAGCACTATGAACAGTATATAAATTAACAAAAAGAACTGATAATCGTTATTAGTCGGTTCGTCGGCTGCGCCACCTGATACACACGCGACTTTAGTACCAATAAACAAACGCAGATTGAATCAACACCATAAAATATGCAGGAGTGCTTAATTATGAACAATTAATCACTTTTTTGAGTTGTGATTTGCGATTTTGAAGAGATTACCGAGTGAGTTCATATTGTCAAGAGGAAGTTGTTGATATTCTTGTCTACTTTCTTGTAGCTTAGCCGTTTTTTTGCAGAAGTGAGGAAAAATTGCGTGTGACCCATTAAGTATGACCCCGTGACCCTACTGACCCCAAGTTCAAACTTGTCCTTACTTGCGAATCGAATAGCTTATGTTGACACTTTCAGGTCAATCAGTTGAGTATTAGTCGAGTTATCGTGATCACAGACGGACAAAACGTCAAAGTCTGCAGCTATTTTAGAAAGGTTTCGACTATAATACTATTTACTAGTAAATTATGTGAAGAAGATTTACGAAATATGCAGGGTCACGGGAAACAATGCTGCTGATCTTCTCCATGCAAATGATTTGTAGGTCAGTTTTACTAGCTATGGCTATTGAAATTGAGATTTCAGTGAAAGGCAGTAAGTACATATTCAGCAATTTCGAAGTTTATTCAATTACGTAAATTAAATATTTTCAGTTCAAAGGTACGCTTGATGGTTGATTGCAAATTGCAAAGTCTTTTAATCAACTACTTCAACAACTCATAAGATGCAATTATTGGCGATTTGCTGATTGGAAAGCGGCTACGCAAAGTAACTTTCACTCCTTGAAAAGGGAAGTGCACTGAACACCGACCGATATTGATGTTAAAGTGCTGTCCCAATATTATTTTGCTTAACAGGATGGCGAAGTTCCAGTTCAAACACATGTGGGACTGTGGACAACTGTGTCCAGCTTGCACTCACTCAATCCTGAAGGGCCATTTCCATCTTATAACATTTTCTGATGTCTTCTGTTTTGTCCTAGTGTGGGTCAAGAAAAACAAGATTTGAAGACATGTCACAAGGTATTGCGCGAAGAATAAGAAAAAGTTTGTTAATTAATTTGTACTGTTGGAGTTTTCCTTAATTTATTTAAACGTTTCGAGAAATGAGATAAATATACCTGTGACTGTGACATCTTAAACTCTGGTATAGCTTCAACGTATTCCTTCCTGTCAACAATCTCAGTAGTGGTAATCACAAATCACAATTCCCAAAGATGAATTTTGAGATAAAATTGGAATATCTCGTGACGAGATGAGATAAAGCCTATTTAATAGTAGACTCTGTAGTGAACAGTGACTGCTGGCCCCCCTGCAAAATAGACACAATAGTTGTTTTTACATCATATGCATTCAGTACACCCTTGACCAGGTGAGACTCTTTCAGATTGTACAAAAACTCAGGCTTCAAATGTTCTCAACCATATTATGAAAGGTTCCCAAATCCAGTCTCAACGAAGTCTGAATTGAGTTATGAGACGTTTGACGGTCTCACCCCACAAATTGCACTACAGTGGCTGGCCATGGAGATTTCCCAAACCCTGTCTCACTTATCGCCATCAACTCGCCGAAATCTTTATGAATAAAGTTCCGGTTCGTATCCCCGGCTGAAGCGAGACAAGCCGGTTGACTCTCGGTCACTTTCTCTTTCTCCACTCTCTGATTGCAGAGATGCCCGGCTAGAGCATTGACGACCCGTGTCTCAGACCTTCCCGAGG
>JAQFXZ010001723.1:0-11231 GCA_034694025.1 Ceratophysella scotica | reverse complement strand
TACATACGAACGAAGTCAACAGAACTGCTGACCTGATTGAATGCCAATTTGCAGTCACAATTGCTAATAAAATTAACATAATCCAATATTTTAATTTTCTTCAGCTCAAACGACACAGGACACAGTCACTGCACACTCACGGCTTCCTTTTCCTTGTCAAATTGTCATCGCAGCGGTTAGCGGTGCATTACCAGAAACCGAAATCTGATATCTGATGTCTGAAGAAATGGATCAGGATGGTACATCCAATTGCGGCGTTGGTGGAGAATCTGTACAAACGACTGTGAAGGAGAAGTACAAGTTGCCAACACATCTTTGTATAAATTGTGCACGACCTTTTGCCAGCAATTTACAAGGAACTAATTTGTTACAGGTAGAACCGAAGACTCATTTTAAATTATTAAATAATACCCGATGGTGTACACATACATATAAATAACCTTTCCGTGGTGCATTAGATTACAAACTTTATGTTTATGCCACTTTCAGATTGACTTTCTGGATAATAAGGGGAATGTCCGTGGAGGGGAGGAGCTGTCTGTGCTCAAAGCACTGGACGTAGTTTTCCACGTCAAGAACATGACTGAGAGTAACGCCGGGATGTGTAACCAATGTGCTCGAGTCCTGTCTCATATCTACACCTACTTTGTCAATTTGATGGAACTCTCGCAACCGAAGGCTCCTGTTTGTAAAATTGTTCGACAGTTCAAGACTCATTTCAAGTCGAATCCCAGACCTCCGGATGTTCCATATTTACATGAATTCGATGGGGAAGGGGAAGAAGATGAGTTTGATGACAACGAAGCTCAAGCTGACGCGAACGGCGGAGGGACTAAGCCCGCAAAGCGAAAAGTGGGTCGCCCAAGGAAATCAGAAAATTCCACGCCAAAACGAAGGGGTCGCGGAAGACCAAAATCCAAAAATGCTGCCAAAACTAGAAATAAACGACGCGCCGATGATGATGAAGACTCAGGTGAGTACGCAATATATATATGATTATCATATTTGACTTTAATTTTTGACTCCAGCTACAGTTGTGATTTTGACTCGATGTACGCGTAGCACAAAATGATTACGGCTAAATCCTCAAGCTAAAGCTCGAGAACAGATCAAGCCGCATTTTGTTCCTTGCAGAGTGAAGCTAACCGTGTGTCTATATTTGGCTAGTTGTCTTCTTTTGACTTCGCAACATTTTTCAACGTGCTTAGGCATTGCTGTACGTGCACTTTTATTTTACAGGGCGTGCGTAATGTGTTTGGCACTGAGACTGAGCTACTCTCTCTAGGTTTTTCGAGTAGCCGCCAAACACATTATGCAAGCAAGACCTGTCACATAAAAGTGCACGTGAAGCAACGTCTAAACTAAGCAAGCACGTTGAAAAATGTTGCGAAAGTGAAAAGAAGGCAACTAGCCAAATATAAACACACAGTGAGCTTCACTCTACAAGGAACGAAATGCGGCTTATATTGATCTCGAGTTTTTAGCATGAGGATTTAGCCGTAGTCATATTTGTGTTAAAGAGTCAAAATCACAACTGTAAACGCATTACGCATTCTGTTTGACAGACGATGAACCCAAGCGAAAGAGGACGAGAAAACGTAAAAGCTATGCGGAACTTCGACAAGCTGAAAGTGAACGGACCCGACGTGCCAGAATGTCTGAAACTCCAGAGGCTCGAGCTATCCGTCTGTTCAAAGATGCTGAGCGGAAGCGACTCCAACGACGTCTTCTCAAAGACGAGGAACTAAAGAAGACTCCAGGCGAAGAAAGTGCTGATGGGAAGACAGGTGACGAGAGCGTGGATGACGACCCAACTAAACTAATTGGGGAAACTCTTGAACAGAGAACAGCAAGACTTGCTCGAGATGCTGAGTGTAAGCGCAGAAGAAGAGCACTCCTCAAGGATCAGAAAGCTCAGGGAAATATGCCAAATGCGGAGACTTCCGAATCCAATTCCAATTCATCAAGTGCAAAGCCAGATACGGAAGTCTTGGTAAATACTGCATCCGAGTTTAACTACGAATCCCTTCTTCATCTTGCGGGAATTGGAGTTTAAGTCTTGAACTGTATTGTATGTATACTATGTAGATCCTAAGTATTGTGGCAACGCGGAGCTCTGTGGAGCATTTCATTACGATCAATTTCAACTTAGTAATTGGTATCATCATTTCTATCTGCTCTGCAGTATTTGTAAATAGTCAAGCGAATGTTGACTCCATAGATTTAGAATCTAGTATTTGTGTACTTTATGTAAAATATAATGTATCTATTCCTTCCCAATTGCGATTGAACTTGATCTACCTTGTAATCTGCAAGTATGCTTTACTGGTCCAACTAGTAAATGTCATCCGTAGGTCAACATTCAAAATGGAATTACTGCAGCTTTGTGAATCGATGTTCATATTTTAAGTCCTCGTCAACCCCAACCCAACCCCTGATACACATTTTTTTAAAGTTAAATACGAAATATCCTTGTAGCGTAATGTAAAATGTAATACATTGTAGAACAATATCAATAGTGTAGGTGGAAGTGGGTGGAACTGGTGAACCAGTAGAACTAAATCAATGTAGCTAAGGATAAACGCCTGACTTTCACTTCTGCATGCTAATTGTTACAATTGGTCAAACTAACATGTACGTACAGTAAAATAAAAAAATTGGTTTCTTTTGACGTAAATTACGGGTCATGTGTCACGTGGCGGTTCTATAAAATCCAAAACGATGTCGAGTTAAATTAAATCTTATGACGCGAAACGATTTATCAATTGATGAAAATTTTAACTAATCCAAAGTTATTTTTAAAGGATTTTGGTAAAACGGCAAGCAATAGAAATGATTCGTATTAGGTTAGGGTTAGGGTAGGTTGGGGTAGGTAGAAAGTCGTCGAGAAGAAAGTGTGTGTGGAACAACCATTGAGGTACTAATGGGAACAACCCTCACTCACAGATGAACGTACTTCAAATACATGGGTTGAATCTTGGAGGAAAAAATATGGCAAGTTGGCTCCGCCGCGGCGGCTTAGGCAGAGCCTACTTGACGTATTTCTTACTCTAAGGGTTGAATGCTAAATAGTGCCCGGGATGGCCAAGCATCCAATTTCGAAACTAAAATAGTCCGTTTGATGCTTGTGTGTTGGTGACGCCTTGGCTAGTAAGCGGTAAGCTTACTTTACACACTTTCTATACTTACTTTCTATTTTGATTTTGAATTCTGTTCTGTTCTGACCTCTGACATTTGTTTTGACTTGATTCCTTGTTCATGTTGACACTTTAACTTTCGGATCTCAAATTAAGATAAACAAAGATTGACAGGTGTTTGAGTCTGTGACCTAGTGACCTTGAATCGGTCATGGAAGTGTTTGGACACGAGTTGGATCCACCGCCGCCGAGTAACTGTGTCAATTGCTCAATTGACTTCTCCAAAGTGACCGGAGCTGTGAGCGAGATACACATCTTCTCTGCTAATAATGAGTTCGAAAGAAGTGTCTCCCTTCTTGAGGTCAGTTATGCTTTTGCTTTAGTTAAGTATGTCATAATGTTAAACAAAAATTCTCTAATTTGTCTGATATCTGATGTCTGTATCCTGTATCTCGAATAAGTATCAAATATTAGCACTGCACGCACACTGCCAGTTGCAGTGTAAAGCCAATGTAATCACTTCACTTTTATGACTTATTAGAATTTTCCACACCGACCCTTCCCCTAGCACCTAGCGAGATATTTCTTTCAGTGACCACTTTCTTGCTTCCTCACTCACAGTTGTAATTGTAAGGGTCGTATTATGTGACTAACAGTCAACAGTTTAGTGTATCAAGCTCTACGAGCTGAACCACCTGTGCTCTATGTAGTTCGATTTATGCTGCATAAGTTATTAGTACAGTGCTCGTTTCTTTGGTAAACTCTTCGGAGTGAAAGTAACTGGGGTGGGGTGTGACAACTGACATAGTGTCATAATCATATACTTGTATTTAACTCTCACTCTCACATCTCATGACTTAATTCTGATTCCTTTATTAGGCTCTCGCTGCAATCTTCACGTCGAAGAACTTGCTCAGGGCTCAAGAAAGGAACTACCGGGTCGTCATGTGTCCCAAATGTGCAGAGGTGGTGTCAAACATATATAGGGACTATTTGAACCTTCTTCAACTGTCGACAGCAGCAGGATACGTCTGCAGACTCGTTTCTCAGATCCACACTTGGCATCAGTTTCATGGCGAAGGTCAAGGCCAGATACTGGTTGAGACGGAAGATGGAGTATTTTCACCAGCTGTTTACACACTTGATGATGATGACGATGATGATGATGATAGAGTTGGAGATGAAGACTATGGAGACACCCAGATAATTGTCACAGACCTTTTCAATTTGGTTCCGGATTCTGTTGGGAATGATATATCAGGTAAGATCACTGACAACTGATCAATGAGGATTTAAAGCAATCCTTTTTCCTGTTCAAGTTTCTCCCATTTCTGTTGTTGTGTAGCGCCAGAAAGTCCTGCAAGTCCTCCACGAAGATCACCCAAGAAAGGCAGGAAGAACACAACAGCCGCCCTCAAAGATCGTTATCGAAAGAAGGCATTGGCTCAAAAGAAGACCACAAAGAAAAAGTCAGACAGTGAAAAACCAGGCGAGCCTGGAGAGAAAAAGAAATCCACTCGATACAAATGTCGATTCATCAACAAAAGACAGTTTGTAACTTGCAAGAGCTGCCCAGAAAAATTCCTTTACAATTGGAGACTCCATGAACACTATTTGCTAGCTCATGACACGAAGGTTCGGGACGAGTGCTCAAATTGTGGATTTCAATATTTTCCGGAAGTAATCAGACCAGAGACTCACCGCTGCCTCACAGATGCACATCATTTCCCAAAATCCAAACAGAAGCCAGTTCTATGCGAAATCTGTGGGGATAGATTCAGAGTAGAACGAATGCTTCTGTTTCATCTAGAAAAGGCTCACGTACAGGAGGAAGTCAAGTTTAAATGTATTCATTGTGGGAGGCAAGTGAAGAATCGGACGAAATTGGTCATGCATATGGAAAGTAAGCAAGATCTATATAGTTTGAATTAAGCTCAAAAACCGAAAGTCCTCAATCAACTAACAACATGTATTTCGTTTGTCGTTTTCAGCCCATAATCCAGAGAAGAAATACCTGTGCACAGAGTGTGGCATGGCGTTTGCTCAAAGACGAGGGCTTGACAAACATCGTCTCACTCATAATGACACCACTATCCCATGTGAAACTTGTGGTAGGCTTCTGAAGAACCCAATGTCTTTAGCTTCCCATATTAAAACCGTGCATGGAGTTGGTAAGGAAAAACTCGAAGATGAAGAACCACCCGAACCTATGGTGTGTGAAGTTTGTGACAAGGTAAGTAGATTTTCTCCAAAATCAGAGAATACTGTCAAAGAGAGGTCTTCGCATGTCGCTGCTAGTCGCTCGCCGTCCTGTCTCTTAACCTAGAGAAGCGAGTTGGTATTAATGAGAATTTTTCTTTCATGCCCTTAAGTGTTAAACGACCCGTTTTTTGATTTGTTTTTTGTGTGTAAAGAAAACAACATGCTGTTGGAAATTCAAGGTAGCAAAATTGTAGGTAAATATGTTCTGTAGTTTTTGAAACATTTTTAAAGAAAAATTCGATTTCAAGATTTAGCGTAAAGCAGGAATTCAGCTTTTAAAAAAGGATTCATGCCAAAGGGCAAAATCAAGCCAAGACAATAAGGGACAACCTCAAAAACCTCGCCTGATATAATCTAAAGGACAAATACTGCGCGTTTCGGCATAACCTAATAACCTAACCTAACCTATTCTAACCCTTTTGGATAAATTTGCTTTGGTTTTCAATGTTTTCTTTGACCTTCTTTTTCTTGGCCATTTTTGTTTTGACCGTTTTGACGTGCTTCGCTTATAAAAGGGGCGTAACTGGCAGGGAAGAAGACAGGCAAACAGCATGAGTAACGTATTGTGTTCCAGCAAAAAAGCGCGACAGCAAAAAGTGCGACAGCAAAAGAGCGGCATAAAAAGGGCAAAAAACGCGACACACCAAAAAGCGCCACACTACGATAGTCTAACCTAATCTAACCTAAAATATTTCGTGTCGCACTTTTTGGTGTGTCGCGTTTTTCATGTCGCACTCTTTGTTTCGCGCTTTTGCCTGATACGACGCATTGATGCCGAGTGAGCAAATTCACAGAATTCCAAATGTTGTTTGAATCTTGCAGGTGTTCAAAGGAAAGCGGAACCTAAGGGAACACTTCAAATATATGCACACCGGGGACGAGTCGAAGAAGTATGTCTGCACCGTTTGTGACAGGCGGGAGTACTCATCTTCCAAGCTGAAGCGTCACATGAGGTACAGGGTGCAGCGTGCAGCATAATTTCTCATTTTTAATATATTGCGTTTACCGGGTTTACCAGTGGACTTTCTTAATTTGATAATGTTTTATTAAAACAGAATGCACCTGTCGCCTCGAGAGAGAAAGAAGCTTTCTCTTTCCGAATTCTCCTCTTCACAAACTACAGAAGCCGGTCCTTTTAAATGTGACGTGTGTGGAAGGCAGTACAACTATAAAAACTTCTTGATTGACCACATCAAACTCACTCATCAGCCCACGCTTGCGAAAGCTCAGTGTTCCATTTGTTTCAAGCCGTTCTTGAACGGTCGTGAAGTTGAAGCTCATGAGAGGTGAGAAATTGAAGTGTTGAATCAATAGTATTTGTGTTTGACTTCAGATTGATTAACTGTTTATATTATTCTTTGTATTTAGAACCCATATGAATCAGGAAGAGCTTGACAGTTTGCCAAAACCGGAAAAGCCTCCAAAGATTGAATTCCCTGACGCAACAGATAGCTTTCCATGCCCCGAACCCGGCTGTGGGAAAGTGTTCAGCAATAAACGAAACGCAGTAAGCACCATTTTCGCGCTTGTGCTGTAAACACGTAAACATTAACCAAATTAAAGAATTATTCTAAATTCGAACACATATTTCTTGTAATTTAGATTGGACATCATAAGTACATGCACACAATGACTGAGATGTTAGAGTGCAAGTACTGCGACAGAACAATACGTTCAGCCCTCATGCGAAGACACGTGGCAAGGCACCATCCCCTAGGAGATTCGGAAACGACGACCACGACTGGCCGAAAAAGAAAGATTAAAACAGTAGACTTGTTGAGCGGCTCAGAAGTTGAAGAATCTCAGGAAGAAACGGATGTATCTGACGAAGACTTAGATGAAGACTCAGATGAATCAGAAGAAGAACCATCAACTCCACAGCCACGAACTCCCAAATCCAAAACCCAAGCTAAACCCACGCAAGGCTCTTCAAAGTATTTAGCGACAAACAGCAGGGTGTCGACTAGCGCGAAACGTACACCAAAATCAGGTTCTGCAGATCATTCTGAAATATCAAAATCCATGATGGCACTGGCCAAATCCATGCCAGGTTCACTGAGCAGTCAAATCGCAGCACTGTTGCGTCAGCACGACGCAGCCAAGGCCAAGGCTTCACCAGCCAAACGACCCCGTCAACGTGAAGTCCGTCGTCCAGCTCGTTACGCATCCAATTCGGAGCAGGAGTCCGAATCCGAACACGAGCTGATTACTCCAGATCTGTCTCCTGTCGTCAAATCAAGAAATTCTACTACTACTTCTGCTACTGGTCGTGGACGAGGAAGACCTCGTAAGGTCGCGCCTACTCCTACTACCCCCAAGGCTGACACCCGACTCCTCAAAGTCAAGATGGAGAGGGATAGTGACATTGAAGCTGCAGTGAGTTCCGGCCAGTTGACAGTTACTCGACGTAGTTCGAGACGATTCATTGAGAAAATTGAGCCGAAAACACCTGAACCTGAGCCCGATTCGGATGATACTGAAGATGAGTCCCAGTTTTTCTAGGGTCAAGAATAGAGAACTTTGAAACGTGGTTTAGGTGTAGTGTGATGTACATATATAATCGAA
The DNA here is from genome assembly GCA_034694025.1 of Ceratophysella scotica. NCBI lineage: Eukaryota > Metazoa > Arthropoda > Collembola > Poduromorpha > Hypogastruridae > Ceratophysella > Ceratophysella scotica. Next base: position 3,267 of record JAQFXZ010001723.1, on the reverse strand, counting down.
TTTTAGTCTGAGACTAGCAGTTTGTCATGACATTCATTTGACCCCTGCCCCTGATCTTGTGTCAGTCATTTTTCTCATCGTTATTACAAGTACTGTAGTGTTTAGTGTGTGTTCGTGTTCATTCCTGTAGGCATATTTTGATACATGTCAAGTTGTACAATATTGTTTAATGCTTTTCTTATGGGAAACAACTTGTCATATTTGAGGTAGGTTAAGTTCTGCCGGAACGTGCGATATAATGTGACAAGCGGTCAGCCATAAGAAAGCATTACACTGTAGATTCGTATATAATATCTTATACGATTTAAAAATAGACTTCCCAGAATGGGATTAAAATTGAAAACATTGGAGTTCAAAATTCTATTTTTACTTGAACCTGACGTGGTAAATCTGTTCAATCAAAGTTACTCCTGATTTTGAGAAGAATCTATCGACATCTGACATCTCTTCTTTGTTTCTTGTTAAATATAAATGCTAAGCTCTATTGTAATGTATATGGAAATATTGTGGCTTAAGATTATGGACCCCACCCCCCCCCTAGAAACGCTTTTCTAAAATCACATTGAAGGTTTAAAATAAATTAGTTGTGATTTAACTAGAGTATAGAGTAGCATTATGTCTACGATCTACGATACATGCAGTTGTGTAAAAGTGAGTTTTAATATCTATATAATACGAAGTTATAAGTAAATGAAATTATTATTCTGTCAGTTTACGAATGCAATGCTAAATATAGATTAATTCAGTTGCATTATGTCATGCCCTAACACAGCTTAAATCAATACAGTAGCCTCAAACAGACGATTGATGTAAAGACATTAAATTTTATGGTGTCTCAAACCGATTATCTTGAGAATTATTGTCAATGTGTGCAAAATCATGGATGTGTACCTAAAATGATTTTGTTCATGTAATACTATGTGCATGGAAACTTGAGGAGTCGAGGTTTCTTTTCTCCTTAATGGTGAAATGCTGAATAAGATAAATCCCTGGTACTGGGAATTGGGATTGGGAAGTTGGCAGATAGGTCTCGCCTCTCCGATTTTATTTCCCCGTCTGGCTAATTTTTTTAGATGTTCAAATGCCGCATTTATTGTGCTCAATCTCTGATTATTATTAGTCTATCAGATATGCTGAACTTATGTTAGAACATTTCTCCAATCTCCAACCGTCACACCACCATACTCGTACGTACCTCGTACCATATACCAGACCACTGAGCTTCAAAGTTGAGTCGCAGTTTCTTTGAGACGAGTCATTCGGCACGGCTTGTCGTATTCAATCCAGTGCAAATCTAGAGTCCAAAGTTCAATCTGTTGTCTGTATCTTCAGATTTCGCTAATTCCAATTTCCCATATTCTAAGAATCAATCAGTTTTCCAAAATGGAGAGTTTCTCCACTTGTAATCACTGTGGGGTCCATCTTCTGTCCCATATGAAGAATGAGGCCATCTCATCCACTTCCGGTCAATTAGTCTCCATTGAACGTGCCTTCGAGTTTATATTCGGATTCGGATGCCTGCTCCAAAAACCATCAGACCAAAACATCGTCATGTGTTTGTGTGACGATTGTGGAGATATACTGGGTCAGATCCATCCATTAGTTGAGCTGTTTTTCCAGAAGGCCGCTTTGGATGAGCTAGTGGCCAAGCTGTTCCCTCAAGTTCGAACTAGTGCTGCACAGCGAAGTCCGGGTACTTTGAGAAGGCAGGAAGCAGCAAGAAATCTATTTGATGAGGCATTGGACAGTCCACTGTCCATTGACAGCGGGGTACTTACTCCTGGCATTAGTGATGTCGACAACCCATGGTCTGCTATGACCCAACTCTTGGACATGGAGGAGGGTGACTCGAGTCCAGCGCCATCTACAATCCCACCCTCGCCACCATCAATGACAGATGTGGATATGGACCCGCCCGTGACCGTGGCCTCAGGAATTGTACTTCCGGTTCCGGTGTCACTATCACCATCACCATTGATTCAAGAGAGCCTGAGCAGCCAATTACCAGAACCAGCGCATGAGCTGCATCTTGTATCCCAACCGGCCAATGTCATTGTGGCAGAGGAGGAAGTGTCAGCTGCACAGCCGTTGCCGATAGTCTCCTGCGACCCATCAGATGAAATGTTGCATGATCTCTTTGAACCACCGCCATTGGCTGTGAGCCCGATTCCATCAATCAGTAGTTTCGAGGATTCACCACCAGCTTCACCGTCACGGTCACGACGAGCATCAGCATCCACTCCGGTCTTCACCGGAAGCACTACTTACACGAATTCGAAGGAACACGTTATCCTCACTATTAAGAAGAAGTTCACAAAACGGGATGAGTACACAGTTACTTCCAACCATTCAAATGGCCGCCTCCTGATGACCATCAAGAAGAAGAGGCGCACACCACGGACACGCACTCCTGTAACATGGGACGTGGGTCGAATGCAAACCAGGTCTTTCACAAGGGCTATTCTGGCGGAGGCGGAGCTAATTGCTGCAATGCGTAAGTTTGGATTCATCTTATTGTAAGGACCTAGCAGCATGTTGTCAAACGCGAAAGTTCACCTTTTGACATCATAGTTAATTATAATTAGGGTTCATATTCACAGCGGAAGCACCCATGATACAAGTAGAGCAAGAACAACCCATCAGGATCGAACAAGAAGCCAGGGTCGAAACGGCGGAACCAATAATCGTACTCGACGAACCCAGCAGCGCTGAAATGCAGGAGCCGGTGGCCATTGTGGAAAGCCAGGAGGAGGAGGAGGCCAGCAGGGCTGAAATACAAGAGCCGGTGCCCATTTTAGAAATGCTGCTGGAGGCAGTAGTGGAGCCCAGCAGGGCTGAAATTCAGGAGCCGGTGGCCATTGTGGAAACCCAAGAGGCAGAGGAGCCCAGCAGGGCTGAAATACAGGAGCCGGGGTTCATTTTACAAATCTTGGAGGAGCCGATAATCCAAACTCATAAGGCGGAGGAGCCCATGTTCATGATCCATACCCTCGAGGCGGCGGAGGAGTCCATGTTCCTAATAACCCTGGAGGAACTGGAACCGACGGTAAACTACGAAGAAGTTATTCCTCATGTGGATGCTCCGGCCGCAGGCGATGAAGTTACTGGCGTTAATGGCACTACTGTTGATCCAGGTAAACGAAATATTCATATATTTGACATTTTTCGTAATGCCTGATTTTGCATAGGTCACATTGTTTTCCTCTTATGTCGAATACCTTTTCGTTTTAATTATAAAATATAATGAATTCCATCAGTTGATTTTTT
>JAQFXZ010001722.1:0-11233 GCA_034694025.1 Ceratophysella scotica | reverse complement strand
AAGCAGTGGATGGGAGGGCATCTTAGATAGATAGCAGTACTCTTCCCAACCCCACTTGATTCTATTAATCCTAAGTACTCCGCTTTCTCTGCTCGCACAGCTCCCGAAATGACGCGCGTATCCTACGCAGCTCACTCAATATGCCTCCCTCCGCTTTGCCTCCCTCCGCTTCGCTTATTCTACACATCTCAGATCTGCACACCTGATACTTGACCTGACATTGGTGGATATGAGATGGGGCAGGTGAGTCCTTGCTCGGTGAGTGAGTCTGAACATGAAAAGAGTCACTTACGGTCCCCCAAGCTCTCCACAATGTCCAGGATGATGCTGGATTGCTCCTTCTCAACTCGGCATAAATCTGGAACAGAAGAAGGAAAGTTGTAGTTGAGTTTTCTCTTAGTGCAGCCCAAAGCTCAACCTGGGGCCGAGCCCAAATCCGGACTTGTTGTTCCGCATAGATGGGAAAGGACTAGGTCCGTTGTCCGTTCCGACATGGCGGCTAAGTGGGCTGAGAAGGGATGAGGGCGGGGCTAGAATCTGGACTGGAGTTGTAACAAGACAAACATGCTCAAGCCCTAACCTGGTGCCCGGATCATTGGCCCATTTCTGTTCAACGACGCCCTGTTTGCCCAACGGTGTTTGAGCGATGGGATATTTGTTCGAGTCCGACTTTCGACCCACTAGATTTGGACCAATGACCAATGGATAGCAGCTAGCCGCTTGTTTTTCTCTAGACTACACATCTGTGAATCATGACTTTACTGGAATCCCAGTTGCAAATTTCAACTGGAAAGAAAGAAATCCAAAAATTCATGATTTCCATGAGAAGGAAGACGTTATAAGCCGAGTATGGATGGAATGCATGGAGCATGGAGCATGAAGTAAATGAATACAAATCAGGGAAAAGGATTAACTTCGCATTGCATTGGCAAATCTTGAGTTATTAACATCATCGTCCTTCCCATTTTATCCTCCATCGTCCTAAACATAGTTTTCCATAAGATTCATAAACTTTGGTGGCTAAGCCGGTTGCCCTGTATGCACATTTGGAATCGGCCAATAAGCAGCCGGTCAAATACCAACGATTGACTAGAAGATACTCGGTCAAACCAATCGGTAAGCCCCGGTCGGAATCATCAGGCAGGTAGGTTAATGTTCCGCACACGTCGTGTCTAATGTTGGCAGATGGACGGAAGTCTCATATGATTGATTCATGTTCAGTTTTCAGTTGGACAAAGAGGGTCCGGTCAGTAAACTGGGACACATAATGTGATCAATAAGTGTTCCATTGTGTTCCTGGCTCATTGGCCCAGCCCACTCAAACTATGGACATAGGACAATGGACATACGTTACAGTACTAACCAAGTACAAACCAGTGAGAGAGGTTCTGAAGGATTTCCAACCTGAAACGAGTTGGGATTGGGATTGGGATGTACTACCTACTACCTATTGTGCAATTCTGTTTGCAGACAGAGTGCGTGCGGAGTACGAATGCGAAGAAGCCTAGGCTTTAAATTACCGGAAGATCATTTCCGCTCTTTTTCTCCAAATCTCTTGTCATCCACTTCCACTCCCACAATATGTGTATATTCCCTTGATTCGATGGGAATGAAACCGGAAGTCATTTTCCCTTTTGTTCACAACTCAGTTTTTTGAACAGTAGGTAGCCACTTGGAATGTTGCTCCTAAACTCCTAACTGTGTTTTCCGAGGTGGATGTGGAATGTGGCTTGAACTTTTGTTTGCCAACCCCAACTGGAGCAGAATTGGAATCTCGCTCCGCTCAACTCTCTGGTTGGTCAGCATGGGCGGATGTGAGAGGTTAGACTTGGTAGTAATGACTGCAGTCCAGTCATCCCAAATCTCCTCGCTCCTCCAAATTGATGACCAATGCAATGACTACAGGCATGGATTTGGTGAGAGAGGAAATTGGAAGCTAAGGCCCATCCCGCACACCATCCACCCGCCCAAGCCAGGCCACAGGCCATCGACTCGTCGTCTAAGGACGAAGAGCTGGACGGAGGCCAGGAGCTGCATGAGGCTTGTGCGTGCAGAGTAGGGAAGCGGACAAGGTTAGAGGAGCCATGTACAATGCCTGACTGAGCTGGTAGAGGGATGTGTGCGGAATGAGGAGAAATGGGGAAAGTGACCATAGATGGACACTTGGACCTCCGACCTTCGGAGGTCCAGAAACCAGAATTTTGTCAATTTGGTCGGAGGCCTGGAGGCCCGCAGGTCCAACTTTCCAATGGAGGTTGGATGTCCAAGTTAGTGTTCATGCATGGGCTTGGACATGAGTGCAGAAGAAGTGAGTAGCATAGTAATAGGAAATGGAGTGACTTACTGTGCGGCGTCGGGTTGGAACTGGTGCTCAGCTCGGCCTGACTGGAGCGGAGGAGGAGGAGGAGTAGTGGCAGGACCGTCCTGACCATGTCCATCATCCTCCCATCCAACGTCCATCTCAGCCGCTTCCTTTCTCTCCTCATGCTGCCTGCTGGAAAGGAACCAGAAACAAATTAGAAAGTCTTCTGTACACATGCATATTGCATATGCATAAAGGAAATCCAAAAAATTGGAATCCTCCCTAGGTACCACAAAGGCACAAACTCCAGGAAGGAACTTTTAGTTTTAGCCAAGAGACTTGGGAAGGGACAGAACCGGCACTTCCTTAACGGGATCATTGACCTACTGTCGCTTATTCCAAACCCTGTCTGCTCCATTTCTTTGACCAACTGCCTCTTCCTGGATCTTTGGAATTTGATGGCTGATGAAAGACTGCTTTTTGACCGAGTCCATAACTATCTGGAACCTATGCATGGAAATGTAATGGAGGTCTTCCAGTTGAAAGTCCATAACTATCTGGAACCTATGCATGGAAATGTAATGGAGGTCTTCCAGTTGGAGCGGCTTATCAATATTCCTCTGCTATATAACCTCTCTGTTATATGCTCTGCTAATTAAGCCTGCTGACATATGCGATCCGTACGTCTAGTTTCCACGGTCTCTCCAGCCGAAATCCTCTGTTTCATTTCTTTCCTCATTTTGTAGTGATTTCTTCTGAGAATAGGCTTTCAATCTATTCAGGTCTTAGTTTGATTTGTAGTGGAACAATTGTGCTCAATCGGTGAGCAGCTAGTCGGTCCAGAATCCAATTCCAGCAAATATCCCATTGGTCAGAAGCGTTTGGGGAAAAAGGGTGAAGGGGAATGGATGAATCATGCGGGAATCGGCGGAGTAGAACCCATCTCAAGCCCATGCCCTAGCCAAAAAAAACATGTACCAGTATTTACCAGATCTAGTTGTGTGGTGGACTAGTTAGTCAATCACAGAAGTGGAGCGCGCTCGGAGTAACTCTGTGTGTGTAAAGGGCCTTAAAGATGTGAGTAGTCTGAATCTGACTCCTAGTCCTAAGTCCTAAGTATTAACCTTTGATTGAAGGCCACTTGGTTCAGTCGCAACAGTTCAATTTGGGCAAGGAGACATTTCCAAAGCCTGGAGCACATTTTCTCGAATCATACGCAACATGCCAACTGTTGTATGCAAAGCCCTAAATACTATCGCAATCCTTCATATTTGGTTGGTGAAGTAGGGAAGTGGCCTATGCCGTATTGAACCTGAGTTCTTGAAGCCTCAAGCTGTTCCAAGTTGTTCCAAGTTCAAACTGAGACTATTTCCATCTGTACTGAGTTGATAGTGGTTCAAAGGCTAAAGACGATGCATGAGTTTGGAGACTAAAAGACGAAGTCTGCGGCCAAGGTTTGAAGATGTACTCTTGTGTGTGATGATGTGTGAGCAGTCTGAGCACCTGTCCACCTCCACCCTAGTATTCCTCCTTGGAAGCCCAAGTGTAAGGAACCTGAAGGAAGCACAAAGGTCGGGATTGTTGGTGGAGGTACATAGATTGGAGACAGTAGTGCGTTCATGTCTTATGTCTTTCCACGGACTGGCTCAGTTGAGGAGGACAGAGGACAGAGGGAAGGAGGCCAAATGGAATTGAAGGAAGGACAGTTGGGTCTCCATCGTCCTCTACGCTCATCTGCATCCACTGCATCTCCATTCCGACATCCCGACCGACCCACTCGGCCAGCCAGAAGTAAGCAAGAAGGAAGAAGTAACGGGACATTCTGGTTATGGAACTCGTGGACTCAGCTCATGACTTCTCATGACTTGTACGACTCCTTCCTTCTGCTTCTCCTCATACTCCTCATTCTCCTGCTTCTCCTCTCAACTCCTGCCTTCCTGACTGAATGGCCTACAGCCGCCGGCTTCTTCACTTGCCAAACCGGGTCGGACTCGGCCAAGTCAGACTCAATCCGCCAAGCCCAACAAATGCCCAACAGATCCTAATCCCAGCAATCCCAGCATTTCACCAAATGTGAACGAAGGCGTGGAAGAAAGGACACCTGGCTGGCCCACCAAGCCGGATCCTCAATCCTCGCTCACAGCTACTCGGTCACGTTATGCGAGGATTGGGCGGACGACAGTTAGGCGGGGCGGGCAGTAATTTACGGGCGTTTCAGGACCTAACCTAACTTTTGAGGTTGTAGTAGTAACTTGTAGTAACTGCCTACAATAATAACCTAACCTGAAATAGCTTGCAGCTTATTTTTAGGAAAAAAATTAATTTCCCCCCGCCTAACTGTCGTCCGTCCAATGGTCCGCCCAATGGTCCGCCCAATGGTGGCCTTACGCTGGGCCACCAGGGCCAAGAGTCAATGCAAAGGAAAGGGCTGGGGTGCTGGGGTAAGGAGGGAGGATCGGGATGGAGCATTTCAGCAGCATATGGGCAGTAGACTCACAAAGTTGTCCAGAGACATCTGGGAGTTGAGAAATAGTGGATTGGAAGTGGGGTGAGTGGGAGGAGGGAGTACTGGTCCGGAGTACGAACTCCAATCCGGGTTGAATACAGGATTAGCCCTTGACGCGCTAACCACCCATGGAAAAGGTCACATGGTAACCACCCGTTTTACTGATTTCGTTTGAGTTCGAAAGTTTGATCTTTTATGTTTGTTTAGGTCAGGCGGAACGCCATTTCGGTAAGTTCTGATTAGGTTAGGTTAGACTTGTCTCATTTCCTCACCGAAATTAGGGAAAACGGGTGGTTACCATGTGAGTTTCTCCATGGGTGGTTACCGCGCGAGTGTGGGCTAATCCTGTACTCAACCCCAATTAGGACGCTCATCATCCCTCCTCTCAACCCCCAACTTCCCACCTTTTGACTACCCGCTCCAGTATGTGTTATGTATGCTGAGCACCTTAGGACGAGTAGGAAGGAAGCATGGTCATGAGACCTGCATAACTGCATACAGCATAGTTAGCTAGCTGGCCTTTAATGCAGGCCGAGGTTTAAGCCCTGCGTTGTTCGAACACTCGTTCCATTTCTGCTCTGCCTGGAAAGCCAATGTTTAAGACAATAGTCCGAGTTGAACCGACTCCTCGCGTCTCCCATACTCCCATACTCCCATCCCATCTCCAAGGACCTTTCCTTTGGTTCAAGAGGAGCTTGAGAAGAGAGGAGCTTTGTGTGAAAGGGAAATACGGACTATGAGCCTTGTGCCCCTTCCTTGAGCCATTTGCTCAACCGTCACTTGACGGTCCCACTTGTGAGGATGAATGGGGCGCTGGAAGGTGGGAGCTTGGATGTCCATGAACTCCCCTGTCCAAGGATTCCCTCTTCACTCACTCCCACTAACCAAGCTGAAGCTGACCCTCGGCTTGGAAGAGCCTCAGTGCGGCGGAGTGTCAGATTGAGTTGGTGGATGGATGGAAGTCGGTTCGGACTTGACCGCCACCTAACTCTTCGAATTCCTTGTCTATCGCTAGCCAATAAGCGTGGGCAGAAGACGCTCTGCTCATTCAATGCTCATCCAATGCCCATTCGGACTTCTGATCTGTGCTGAGGTTCGTCTGGAGTCTGGACACGAGGCAGGTCAGATCCAAGAAGAAGGGCCCAGAAGCCGACTCTTATTGTGTGACGAAGGAGTCTGGTCTCTGGATCGGCCTGGAGACTGGGCATCTGTCTGGACAGAGGGGCGCAGGGTGGCGCAGGGTGGCGCAGGGAGAGAAGGGAGGAAGGGAGATGGGAGAAGAGAGCTGGACAAAAGGCCTTTCCTCACCCCTCCAACTCATGACATGAGCTTGAGCAGGAGGTGTGAGAGGGCAAGAAAGTGTGTTGGTGGAGTTGAGGAGGGAAGTAGGAGGGCGGTGGCCGGTGGCAGAGAAGACATGTGCGGATGAGAGTGGGCTCAGTTACCTGGAGAACTGGAGGTTGGGCCAGGGTTCAGGTCCAGATCCTCTACGCTTCCACTTCAGATCCTGTCAACACCAAGTCACATGCCTGCTCAGCACTCCGCTCACTTCACTCCCTCCCACACACCTGGGCACGACTCCGGATGAGGTCTTGAGGACGCGTTGGGAAGAAGCAACTAAGCGCTTAAGCGACCTTGGACGAGAATGTAGCGGAAGTGGAAGAATGGAAGCGGGAATGTGGGACGAGGTTCTGAAGCCGTCTCAGCTCTGTAAGTACTCTCTTTGGAGGAATGAGGGAGTGAGTGAGTGAGTGAGTGAGGACGTGAAGGACGGAAGGCTAGTTTCGCACTGATTGAGTGTGGGCAAGGGACGCTTGGTCTGGGCAGGAGTTTGTGCAGGACCTGAGGAACCAACTCGACTCTTGTCCACCTCGCACCTCACTTGGGCTCAGGCTGGGCTAGAGCCTGGGCTAGAGCCAGCAGAGAACCCAATGCATTGCTATGGTCCAACCAATAGTCCAACCAATTGTGCAAGTGAGTAGTGGTGAAACCGACGACAGTCAGCTCTTGCTCTTCCACTCACTCAAGCCACTCACTACTCACTCACTCACTCACTCACTCCACTCCGTCGAGCATGAAGCACAACAATGGGTTGGCTGGGCAGACCTGCATGCATGTGAGCAGAGGTGACAGGGTGGTCTGGCTGGCTGAGAGTGGAGAGGGTTTAGAGCGGGCAGACAGAGAGCAGGTCGGACTCAGTCTGCCACTTGGACCATCCTCACATTTCCCTTCTGCACTTCCTCCTTCCAGAAAGAGGTCCAATTCCTCGGTTCCACATCCATCCAGGCCGGATGAGCCACTCCTCATCTCGGCATCTCTTCATCCGCTCACTTGCTTCGCATCTTCTGGTCATGTGGAATTGCGGGACTTGAGCTGGAGTGCTCATTTTATTCTGGACTGAAGAGGAAGGAACAGGTGTGGGCACGTCTGCCACGTCTCCCTCCCACCACTCCACCAACCGCTCTGTCCCACCTCACTTCCCCTCTTCCCCTCTACGTCCATTCATGAAGTATAGTATATATCATATAGGTCCAGCCCAGAAGATGATGTCCAGGTTTGGTCATGAACCTGATGCTGAGCCACTTCTCCATAGAGCCGAACCAAGTCGGGGTCCCTTCATAGAATCAGGAGGCCTGGCATGCTCCATTCCATTCAACCTCCGTATCCCGCCGCAGCACCTTCCCAATCCTCCTTCAGCCATGTCCAAGTGGGAATGTGTGGAAATGGTCCAAGAGTCTTCGGAGCTATGTAAGAAGTGGAGCGGAAGGAAGGACGGGGTGTAAGCCTCTGTCCCACTCAAAAGTGGATCATGGGAGGGACCAAAGAGGGACCAAAGAGGGACCAAAGAGGGACTGAGATCCGGAGCGAGGTGGATCCGAGGTTGATGCGAGGTTGAGGGAGGATGAAGGACAGGACGGTCGGGCCCTGACTGTCTCTCTCTCTCTCTCTCTCTGGTCCAATGTGGGGTGGGAGTAATGTGTGTGTGGAACAGAAACCTGTCTCCTGACTCTCTCTACTCATTGTCAACCTCTCTCCGCTCCCTCTCCTCATCCCTTTGGCTTCATTTGGCGGGAGTCGTGGGCTGGAGAAAGCGGACTGGGACTAGGTTCCAAATTGCCAATTGCCAAGAAGAGGAGCGGCTTTGTGGGAAGCTGCTTAGAGTGGAAGTGGGGATGAGAAGAGAAAGGGAGGTGGGAGTCTGGTCAGTCCCAAGCCTCCCTCCACTCAGCCCAGCACAATCCCCCATCCGCCCACATCCCGTCTCCTCAAACACGAGAATTGGAGCTTCCTTGACAACCTGACATCCGGATCTGGTCTCTCCTCTGCACGGCCCATCCCGCTCCCAGAGTGGATCAGAGACTCCAGTCCGCTCTCTCCTCTTCGAAATGTAGGCAGGAGTCCCTGTCCAGCCGACTGAGAAAAGAAGATCCAACGGAGCTTAGCTGAGGCTCAGGACTTGGTAAGACCATTTGGTAAGACCATTTGGTAGGTCCATTTGGTAGGACCATTTGGTAGGACCATTTGGTTCTAGCTGGACTCCTTGAATCCCAGCTGGATCCAAGTCTGAACGCGGATACATGTTGGATATTGGTTTGGTTGTTATGCTATGCTAGGCTCTTTCCATTGTGCTCCTATTGCCACCCCTCAGTCTTTCTCTCGTGCCCCTCCCAGGTGGGCTGGAGACAGATGAGGGGGATGAAGGGGATGAGGGGGCTGGTGAGAGGGAGCGGCTGAGTTAAGACTTGGCTCATCTCATTTGATGTTGTTCATTCGGGTGTTTGATTGAATGGATGAGAGTTGGAAGAGGGAGGGGTTGAGGGGAAGGGGCGGTGGAAGGAGAGAGGGCAGGGGAATGCGGGCGGACAAAGTGTGGAGTTGGGTGGGAGCGGAGTTTCGGATCAAGACTCCCACTTTCTCTTTTCTCCTTTGCCAGCTAGTGCATGGACACGTTTGGTTTGAGAGAGTGGAGAAGTTTGTTTTTCTGTTCCGAAGTAGTGTGTAGTAGTAGGAGGTAGGGTAGGAGTGGGATTGCGGTGGAAGGAGTACTAAGCAGGAAGGACGGAGGGAAATGAAAAAGAGTCATAAGTCATAATGGGGATGTTGGGCATTCAGGAAGTCCCGTTTCTCCAAATTAGTACAGATGTGCACCAAGGACCTGACCTATGTTACCGTCACACGCCCACTTTTTGCGTCTTCTTGAGCCTGGCCCAGACATAATCTCACTCCTGTTCCACTTTGCGGGCTGGAAACTAGAGTACAGAGTCCACTCCACACTTTTCTTCCAGAAGCTCTGTCTGTGTGTAGCTAGGGGGAGTTGGGGCTGAGAGGACGAAAGGGACGAAAACGAGAGGTGGGTTCACGGGTGGAAAGACTCTGGTCACAGCACAGCGGAACGGGTCTTAACAACCATGTCCAAGTGGGCATGAAAAGGTAGGGAAGTGGACGAAAGGTGTTGGGCGTTGGACGCTGGACTAGGAAATGGTTCCTTCAATATCCGTTTAGTTGATATTCCGAGTCGAGCAGAGTAATTTCTGGCGAACAGGAAATACAGAAAATGACATCCCAGGATTTGATATTGAGCGAAAGTGGTGAGTCCGAAAGTGACGAGGAAAATGAACTTGTAATTGCATGTTGAGAGGGGATAATCCATTTTTCTTCCATGCATACCTTTGTACCACAAAATTAGAAATTCCACTTAAAATACACCAGTGTGGACGGACTGGGTTGATTGGGTTCCTGGCCTTAACAGCGTCCCACTCCCGCCCACATTCCCGCATTCTGTCCTCATTCTGTCCTCATTCTGTCCCCACCACCATTGTGTCCCTCGACTTAATGAAAACTTTTCGAGGAGAGAACGGAGAGCGGAGAAAGCGGAGAAAGCGGAGAAAGCGGACAAGAGCTACTTATGCACTTATCCCTCTCTTTCTGCTCACTCACTTTTTATGGAGAGAGATGAATGGGAATGAGGGGGAGGGAGGGGGATTGAGACCTTTCTCTGGAGCAGGAGGGAAGAGGGGGAACTGTGGCGATTCCATTTCTTGAGAAGAGGGAGGCTGTTGGAGCAATTAGAAGAAGATGTCATGTGGGGGGGGGGACTGAGTTGTGCTTGGAGTGGACGGGATACAGTTGAGTTGGACTAGGTTGGACTGAGGGAGGGTGCTTGGAGTCCCACTTCACAAACTGAACACCACTCCTCCTCCCACCTGCCCCTCCCCTTCCTCACGACATGTCACGACCCACTACTTCCTTGTCCATTGGGGAAAACGGACTGGCCCCTCTTCTTCTTTCTTTCCCAGTTTGCAGTTTAATGATTTGTCTCCTATCCAGAACCAAGCCTACTTACTTCTCACCTCCATTCTTCTGTCCTCTCGTCCAATTTCCCAATCCCAGATCTGTACATTGTAGAGAAGAAGGAGAGGGCTCAGTTGTGGCTGGACAAGACATAGTGGGAAAGCTGGCAGTCTGAGGTTTGTGAAGCAAGAAGTGCTGAAATGCTCTGCTATGCTACGTAGTACGTACAGGGATCGAGCCTTGGATCTTATGGATCGAGCCGAGAGATTAGTGTCTCGTGAGGCCTTTTTCCGTGGGTGGACACAAGAGGTGTACGTATCTCCACTTCTCCACTCTTGCCCACCTCCGCTACTTCTTCACTTTCTGGAGCATGTGAGCATGTGAGCATGTGAGGGCTTGAGAGTTGGAAGTAGTTTTGAGTGGACACTTCTCCCTCTTCTCACTCCAACTCCTTACTCAGCCTCTCTGGCCTCTCTACTCGCTCGTCATGTGCGTGCCAAGTGGGTTGTGATGGGCATGTGATGGGCATGTGATGGGCCGTTTGGGATTCTTCAGCTCAGTGGGTCAAGGCGGAGGAGGAGGAAGAAGAAAGTGGGAGTGGGCCAAAGGCGGGCAGCGGTTGAGCCAGCATGTCAGTTCTCCTCACTCCCACAGCTCCAGAGGTAGACATGGAGTCCGCAGATGTGGACATGACTTCCGTCCTGCAGGAAGTTCTGGACCAGGTTCTGCACCCACACTGCTCCAGCACTCTTCTCGGCCCGAGAAATTGGAAGTGGGGAGAGAGGGAGAAGAGAGCCTTGGACACGGCCTCAGTTCTGGACCCGGCCAAAGAGAGGAAGATATGGCTGGCTGCAGGCTTGGGAAGGACCTGAGAGGAGGAAGAAAAGACTCTGACCCAACTGAATCCCGCCCAGCAACACACATGTCCCCTCTCAATCTCCTCTCAAACACCTCTCGAACCCCTACATTACCTGGTGGACAGTGGACATGTTGTGGTTCTGTAGACGGACTACTACGGACTGAGAGGTGATTAGGCTGGACGGACCAATCCTCCAACCTCCACCACGTCCCGTCTCCTTCAGGACCAAGAGGAGGAGAAAGGAAGGGGACAGAGGGGGACAGAGGAGTATGTG
>JAQFXZ010001721.1:0-11235 GCA_034694025.1 Ceratophysella scotica | reverse complement strand
TAGAACATTTTGATTTTACGCAGTTTTACGCAGTTTTACGCGGCAGTGCTTCTTCGAAAAACGCAGTTTTACGCAGTAGGAAAAACGCAGCTCAGCTGCGTAAGGAGTTTCCTGACATTAACTCTGTATACGAGCTAACCAGTTTTTTAGATTCACTCACATTGTCAAATTGTACCAAATCAGGATCCGCTCCTCCACACAACTGGTTCAATAGAAACTGCTGGAAGTAGTAGAATCTATCAAATTCCCGTCCCAGTCTGCTTTTGCATTCCATCAAGTATGTGAAAGCCGAAGTTTGCTCGCTACATTTTAGTGCAGGCAGTCCGTATTGTTCAATTTTCGCGCTCATTATGGACTTTCTAACGTCATGGACGACCTCGTTGAAATGTCTACAGTTCCAAATAATGGCTCGACAAAAGGGGCACTTCTATAAGAAAACAAGCAGCCAAGTATTTGTAACGAATGATCAGTTATATCGCACACGAAGAAGGAATATTTTACTCTTGCATACCTTGGTTGATACATTTTGTCCTTCAACGTATTCATACTCAACACTTGTCGTCAATAACATCTTCAATGACTCAACTTCAAGAATGTGCCCACTGGAATTTATAAAAGAATGAAGCAGTATATTATTGGAATATTGAACTAAATACTAATAGAAACGATTTAAATTCTTTTTACTTAAAATATAACCTTACCAATTCTCAAGAACCAAAAAACTAAAAAAAAAAAAAACAGAGAAGAAGTTAGAGGAGACAATAAATCACAAAAGAATAAAATTGGAAGCATTCTTCTACCATGGGCACTTACCGATCTTTTTCATCAAAATCCTGACCCATCAAGTAGGCGTCCATCAACTTGTCTTGGTCGCAAATGCGGCATAAGGTTGGACATGGGAGACCGCAAAATCCGACACATGAGTGACCGCATGCCAAAGACTTTTCACAGTTGGACAGGCAAGCTAATCTGTTACACTTTTCGCTGCAAAGATTGGTACACTTGTGATGCGAGCATTCCCAGGTGCAGGGTTCCTGATATCATGAAACCAGAAAAATAGAAGCAATTAAGAAAATGTGTACGTATTTTTTATTCTATATACCATGTCACACCAATTATGAAGATACTCACAGGACAAGAGACGCATGGAATCCCGCAGATTAGTTCACACTTCCCGTGCTCACAGAAGGCAGTACACGGCTCTTTGCACGGACCGAGCTGGTCACAAGTTCCGACAAACCTACAAAAGAAATCGTTCAATGCAAATCCCAAATAGGATAAGAAAAAGGCACAAAAGCACCGTTTGTACTTACACGTGGCCACAACGACGGTTAAGTTCGACAGGTGCCACACAGCGCACATGAAACATTCCCTGGTTACAAGTGAGACAAGTACCAGTGCACGTATGGGCACAATTCAAAACTTGTTGACAGGGGGCTACGCACAATTCGGTCAATTCCTTACTGCTTCTGCAAGTATAAATAGAAGCAGCATTATCATCAGAATTGAACGTGCATCCGCCTGCAGTATGGCATGAACTTACGATTCCCGGAGTTGGTAGCATTTTGCCGTGATCTGAAATTATGAATTCAATGCAATGGTTGTTTGTGATTTGTGAAGATTGAAACTTCCTGTTCAGAAGTCAGATATACAAAGAGACTGAATATTGCTTGTTCTTACCGTGTGTCCACAATCCAATGCGAACTCGCTAGTACAGTATACTTCACATTTTAGCCCTGGTACCTGATCCCGACATTTCATCACAGTCAGGTGATCACAGTCCGGGAATTGCACATTAACGTCCACCTAATTCCCAATTATTTTAAATGAATAGAGGAATATCTAACTCACACAGCATGTGGCTTACAATATAACGTTGGTACAGTATACGCCCTCGGATTCAGAATTTCTGTGAAGATTACCTCGCATGGGCCACAAGGCTCGGAACACTTCTTCATGCACCTGTGAGCGTTAGCACAAATTCGTTCACAAGGTACAGCGCATTGATCATCGAGAGCCGTCTTAGTAGTACAACGACCATGGAGCCGGTACTCCCCTTCTTCGTGACATCTAACAAGCACCTAAGTAAGCATTCATACAAACTTAACGAATTGTAATGTTTCACCTAGTATATACTATACGAGGCCCGTTTCAAAAGTTCGTGTGCGTGTTTGAAAAGCTTTAAAACTTAGAACCGTGAATAAATTGAGCTGAAACTTTCACCACAGGTGAAGTAATAATGAAATTACATTGCAGCAAAAACTTGGGCAAAAATGTAGAAATGGACAGTTTTTATTACAGTTTTAGTCGATATTTAAAAAAAAATAATTCTCACTTTTTTCTTAATTATTTTTTCTGACTCATTTTTATTTTGCATTACAGTAGTCTCTGATGCGCTCCCGCCAAGAAAATGAAATTCCTGGAATTCTGTTTTTTCCATCAGCTGACGTTCAATTATTTCTGTTTTACAGGTTTTTTTTTAAATGAGAAGAAAAAGCTCGCTTTTGGGCAATTTGAAAAAAACATTACTTCGTCCGTCCTACTTGGTAAAATCTATTGAAACTTTTACCAGAAACATGGGAATCCATTTCTGCTCATGTGTGAAAAAATTGGCAAAAATATGCACAGACAACGATTTTTATGTTTCGAATTTTTCAATGAAAACATTCCATGTTTTACTAAAATTGTAGTAAAAACTGTCCATTTAGATATTTTTACCCAATCTTTTGCTGCAATGTAATTTAGTTATTACTGTGCATGTGATGAAAGTTTCAGCTCAATGTATTCACTTTTCTACAGGTTTTCAAACACGCGCACGAACTTGTGAAATAGCCATCGTGTACTAGACAGGAGAAATATTTTATAGTTGTCAAAACATGAACGAAATGTACCTGGTGTGAACAAGATCTTCTTGGAACAACAACTAGCTCGTTGCAAAGCGGAGGTGTCTCGCCACACTGCAGCATAACCTCATGACCACAATCCAAAGCTTTGAATACCAATCCATCGCAGATGGTTCTCTTCCTGAGACAACATTCAGTCCTGTAGCTTCGGTCACAAGTTGGGCAGTTTATTTTCACGTCAACTATGCAAGGTGCACAGGTTCCACAGGGCATTCCACATTCATGTCCTGTTTTCATAGTAAGAAATACATTTCATTAGACGGCAGATTTTAGGAACCAGATTGGATATCCAGTATTCAAATATAGAATCAACATACGCACCAAATTCGCATTTCGTGTCACACATGAGTTCACATTCAAGAATCGCGTGTTCTTGGTCGGCGGCGTGACAAGTGTATGGGCATAGGTGGTCGCAGTTGGTTAGCTTTTTCAGACAAATATTAGTACAACCGCCAAATGGTGACTGGTCACATATTTCTTTCGGCGTTCGAATCAGCATATCAGTGTTATGGTTTCTGCAACGCAAAGTGATGGAGTTTCCAATTGAACCCATGTCTCCAAGTTCCTTGCAAAAATCTTTCAATGCTCCCGGGAAAGTCTGGACTGAGGTATTTCCAAAAACGTAGCAGCCGAGCCTACGGTGTACATAAGATTGAGCATGGCTTATGGTATACTACTTTTAATGGAACTAGCAATTTTGGGAAGGGAGCATAACTATTAAAATAGCTTACCGCTTCTTCTTGATGCAACCTGAGATATAGTTGAACAGCTGAACATTTGTCAAAATTTCTGATTTAATGCAAGTAAAAGGATTGATTGGGTTCTGGTGCATTGAAGACAGTGACAGTAGAACAATGTCCACTGGTCGGTGGTTGGAGTCCAAAAAGTTCTTCACTCGCTCAACAGTGACGCTCTTAACATCTTCATTTCCGTCCAGAGCTGAAATATGCTGCCGAGAAATATATATCCAGGTTCAATATTACAGCTACAGACTCTATGTAAATATTCCTGTTATTTACATACAGTTCCAGACGCATAGCGCATATTTCATTGCTTTAAAACAATTACCTCCATCATTCCCTTCTGCTGTGGGGCGCTAGTAGTAAGTATAATCAACTGCTCCGGAGCATAACTTTGCTTAAGTAAATGCACTACCAACTCTGTGCACATCTGGATTTCGAGCATGTTGGGAGCTCCGTATTGGTTTGTCTGAAATAGAAATGTAAATTGCTAGAGTGAAGAAAAAAGTGCACTACATCCCCACGTGAAAATTTCTTCAGTTCCAGAATGTTGGTGTATTGCAAAATGGAACACGTCGATTTCTTATCTAATGTAACATTATGACTGTGGTCGATATGCCCAATTAAAGTGGAATGTGAATGTGAGGTCAATAGTTGCGGGATGGAATTAACACAGGAGACGGGAAATGCAAACGAAAACGCTTTAAATTGAAAACGCTATCGACATGTCGTGATGAGAGTTTAGGAAATGGTCAACAGTGCCGTCCAGAAGCTCACATCTTGTTTATCCTTACTGCAACTTTGACTACGCTTATCCTGAACATGAATTCTATATTCAAAATCATTTCCAATTGAAATGGACGATATTCCACTTCACTGCATTTGGATTTCATCTGGCGGAGCAGCAAACCGTTTGATTAGCATATATGTAGCGATAACACTCTCTCGACAATTTTATTTCCTACTTTTGAACCTTTCCTTATAAGCTTCGAAGAATTTAACAGTCAAATTTTCGTGCCGTAAGGAATGTTAGACCTTACGGCATCAACTGTAGCCAATATGCGACAATTTAAGATGTGTAGTTTCCCAGAGTCAAAGTCAACATTTTTACCATAAACAAAGCAAGCCAAAACTTACACCTACAGAGGAGAGGACGCGAAAAAAATGCCATGCGAGTCGACAACAGACGAACTCCCCGTAATTTAAATTAAAAAATTCAATGACACTGTAAACCTGCAACAGCGTCAGTAGTCGATGTCAATACCCTAAATCATAGGGACTTTGTGTATTGAAACTGAGCAAACTCAAGCACAGACATAGACATGGAAAGCATTTGTACTTTACCTGTTCATGGGTCATGAACTGAAAGTTGTTGGCCATTCCCCGAACGAATGGTCTTGAAATCGCATCGGCTCCAACTTCTCGGCTTTGCTTTACAGCCATTCGAATGATTGAGAGACAACTTTGAAACTCCTCCTCTTGATGCGCCTGCGAGTCAGCATTTTCAGCCAGGGATAGAGATGATAAAATCTGTGGTATGTCGGACGCAACCCCGGTTCCGGCTCCGCTTTTCGCCTCATTCATCTTTCAGGATTAGGATTACCAAGTCGCTAGGACTCACTATGTAGATCTGTTGAGTCAAAGAAAATTTAGATTCAGGGTACTGATGCGAATAATATGGATGCGTGAAAGCGCTCGCTGTTTCTGTCCTGTGGTTCATGCGTGGAATTTGTATATTGTTTTAGAAAAAATAACTTCAAAACTATCTGTTTCTCCCTAAATCTGTCTCTACAAAGGTTCGTATTCCTTTTGCGGTGTATCAAAAATGGATATTTACAAGATCTACGTTTATATTATTACGTCATCTATTCATTCCTAATCCGTATTTTCCTACCACCCCACCCACCATTACAATTACTTCACGAGTTTATAGACTATTTCGAGAGACGCAACGAACAATTATTTAGAATTTCTGAGCTGAGTTATACTGATAGGAGCTAGGAACGCAAACATATTTTCGAGTCCCGGAGACATGGCTTGGTCCGGAAAATTCAAAGAGGAACACGGAACGACCAAAGTTGGTCTCAGATTTCAGGGTCTGTTTCTGTTCAGGATATGAAAACGATCACAAATCCTAAGCTTCAACTTCTATATAATAACGTAGTTTTACGCATGAATGCGAATAATGTATCCTATAATACAAACAAAAAACGACGTCGGCTCCGTTTGCGAGATACACAAACGCAATGCAAATGCGGTTGGACGTTGGAATGTAATTAACCGGACCACTATTGCTTTTGAATGGGATCTCAGCACGATTTTCTGGCGAAAATGAGGAGAAAAGTTGTAGGATGTAGAATTCATAGAGGTCGTCAGTCGTCACACTTTGACAAGACACATCGATAGTAAGCCCTGGTCGGACCACGATGTCTAACTAAACTTCATTAGATTCACGTTTTGAGTGCGTGGTCAAGCTGGTGTCATGTGTCAGTAGTTCAAGGTGACGAACTCGATGAATCCTACAACTGTACGGGGTTAGCTCCACTCCAACCCAATAAACAAAATCGAGCGGCCAGAGAATTACCTATTTTTATTATGCAAAGAAAGAAACAAGACAACAAATCCAAAACTTACAACGTGATGTCGAACGTCGAACCGAACGAATTGTCTAAATGCAACCCCCAATTCAATTACTCGATATACACCAGGTCACGGTCCACGATACAGTCGTAGTTACGTTTCTTCAACACTATGTCACATCTTCTCAGCGTCGTCAGCAGCAGTCACAAAAAGTCACTTCCTTCTCGGGAGGAAGTTCGACGACGAGTGATCAGCGAACGCTCTGTGCTGCTCGTATTTATGCAGCTCTCAATCTCAATGCTCAGTGCAGCAACAGCAGCAGCAGCAGCAGCAGAGGGGTCTGACTGATGTCTCTCTTTGCTTTTGAGTTGAGTTTGGGAGTCAGTCGTCTCGTCAGCGTATCGTTTCGTGGAAATCTGGCACGAAGACGATGATGTGTTGGCGGCTGCTGGGCTGGCGACGGCGACGATGATGTGATGAGATGACCGACAACAACGCAACACAAAGGGGGGAATTTTCTTACTATGGTGTATGGTTCTTGGTTCAGTTCAATGCTCCCTGCTGCCTTCTCCTAAGCTTGCATTCTCCCTACATTTCATTCAATTCAATTTCAATTTTCAACAGGGCTGGGAAAAATTAGCTGATTTTGAAAATCAACTTTTTTAAATCATGATTTTGGTAATCTTAAGGATTTTGATTTTGGATTTTAAATAAATCAGATGATTTTGTATTTTGATATTGTTGAAGCATATCCATTTTGATCTGGAAAATCACGATTTCCAGCTAAATTGGGGATTTTAAATCACGATTAAAAATAAATCAAAAAGTATCGTTGATTTTGATTTGAGGATTTGAATTTGACTGCAAAAAGTGATTGATTTTGACTTTGGAATTTTGAAGGCAAATTTTCGGTGATTTTGGCCAAAGATTTGAAAATAATTTTCTAATGATTTTGCCAAGCCCTGATTTTTAATTGATCTATTTCTGAGTTCAGCTTCAACTACATGCAGAAAGGTGTTTAAAAATTGGGGAAAAAGAGTATCCGATTTTTGATTTCTACTTTTTCATTTGTTAACTAAACTATGCTCTTCAACTATCATCTACCCTATCCTATCAGAGATACGGTTCTTTACGAAGGCCAAGCTCACTCAAAGACTGAGATCGAGATTGTAATGTAAATGCATAAAAAATTTATGAATCCTATCCTTATTGAAACTGTTTCGTCAAGCATCCGCCAGTATGTTGCTCACCACTCAGGTAGGTACTAATGAAAATGAAGTGACTAATTGTTGTGATAGGTGCCTGCTTGACTGCATACCGCATAAAAAAAACAGACGGGTTATTTCCTAATTCCTAACTTTCTTACTATTTCAATTTGCAGATTTTACTATTTCCAGATATACATTAGGTTAGTATTGGAATTGCTTTAAGTTTTAGATTCCAAACTTTTATTATTCATTCTCAGGAATAGGGAATTATTAACTTAATGCATAAGTACTTTAGGTTCTGCTGAGCTGTGTCCAATTCATTGCTGATTCACTGACTAGGATACTTACACATTGAGTTCTACAAAAAGAAAGTTACAATATTTGCAAGAATATACGTATTTAATACAATGACAAACTAGTGTCCAAGAAGGTGGACGCTTAGGTACGAGGTACAATTCAGTTTTACAATACAATATACATATACCTATATGTAAGTAATTAATACTAACACACAGGTAGAACTATTATTGAGCTCTATTTTAAGGTTGTTGGGATGATTTTCATTTCTAAACAGGCCTTTATGTGTGCGTTCATTCAATGACAATTTCTGTGTTTCATTAGGAATAGGAACATGAGGACTCGGTCGTGCGATTGAATTATAAGCTACAAGTTACAAAATTTCCACTTTCTTTGTACTACTTAATTCTGATGTTGAAAACTAAATCACAAACCATTTAAAAATTCAAATTCAAATACTGATGTCGCATTCCCAATGGACGATTTGTACGAGACTACAATCTCCAGCAATTACTTATACATATATTACTATGCGTAGTTGAACCTAGTTAGCATATTTTTACGAAAGTAAGAGGTGATTCAGTGCTTGTTTCTCCATTATGAAATATACCTGTGACTTTGGCTGACAGAGAATTATTTGAAACAACTAAACAATTTCATGTAATGGAAATGCAAGCGTTAGGCTTCGTTCAACCGTCATAGCGCCAGATGGATATTTGGTGCAAAAGCGCTTCGCGCTCGTACGAGCGTGCTCCGTGGAAATTCATTATTTAGTTGAAATATTTATCTATGAACTGTTTTATCAATTCGATTTTAGACATCAATTAATTATAGTATCGTAATTCTAATTCTCTCAAAATCCATATGACCCAGTAGATGACCTTCAAATCGATCTCTGTGTTCTGAATTGTTCTATTATTGTCATATCAATGTCAGCTTTTGCTCGCCCGGGTCCTCCCTATCCAAAAATCAAATCTCCAGCCAAGGGTAAAGATTCTTTTAAAATTGTTACTATACTTTTTACCGTTATTCACACAGGACAGAAGATATATTTCAAAAGCTAGAATTCAGAATCAATCAATTTTTAAATTCTATTTCAGTTAAGGCGAACAAGCGTATCGTTAGTCGATATAATTTCACGTCAAATCTTGACAACTTGGGTGAACTGTAGTCCCAAGCGAACGCAGAAATCTGAGCTAATAGCAATGCTTAGAAATATATGCTATTGCAGATTCTCTTGGAAGTGGCCACAATGTCACACAAAAAATACTGGAATAGGAATAAGTTTAAAGTTTATACGCAATATTCAGATCGTACAAGTAGACTTACTAATACCGAGCAAAGGTAACGCCGAACAATTGAAGTTAGCAGGAATTAAAGAAATTATACGTAGAAATATGGTAACGAATTAGCCTCGTTGAAATAATTTCAGGAGGTCAGTCAGAATCATGAGTTCAAAGTTCAATAAACCGTACTCAACACAATTTGGAATTAATAGTTTTTATGCAGCAGGCCAGGTCGATCATTCATGAGAGTTTCAGACTTCAGTACGAATTTGGGCATTTCTTCTTTCGAAGTAATGTGAATATTGGAGAAGCACTATCGCCTTACGGTTTTTTTTTTGTGAACATGTTTTCTCATTTTGTTTGAGTACGTACGAGTCTTGCCTGATTTGAATATCAACTTATTGAGCGTTTGCAGCTGCAGCAGCAGCAGCCTCAGCCTCAGCCTCAGCTTGGTATTTGTCGTAGCATTGAATTAGTGCATACTCGCTCTCGGTAACGAGAGGAGTATTCTCCTCGAAGTAGTAATTTTCCTGATTTTCGTCTTGAGCATATTCCGCTTCCGCTTTGTCTTCCTCTTCATACGGGTCGACTTCGGGCTCAAATACAGCCTTCTCAAGAAGACTCCGATTCTTCTCCAATGATTTAGTCAACTTTTTCTCGAAGGCTTTCTTCACCTTCCCAAAGTCCATGATGTTCTTCGGATTGGAGTCAATCCAGTAGCGCACGAACTTCGTAAAGATGGTAACGTAGAACTCGTAAAATAGGATCATGAGATCGATGGACCAGTCAAGGTTAAATTCTTCAAAGGCCCGAGTTTTGTACAAAATATCCGTTTTCTCGCATTGATTGTCCATTTGGATCATTTCTTCCATTACATTGTAGAAATGTGTCCGTCCCAGACCAGAGACTACCAAGTGATAAGCCCAGAACGTGATTTGAATCGAGACACAGGCAAATGGAAATCCAGCTTGGGGATGATAGGAGCGTTGAAGAAGACTTTTGGCAAGGTCAAAGTGTCGCTGGCTGAAATAACTGTGGAAAAATTGAAAGATTTTTAAATAATACAAACTTAAGGATTCTGCAACGTATTCAGCATACACACACTGTCACCAGAATCTCTGAAGCTATAAACTACGCGCAAACTTGATTTTAAGTGAATTTCAGCTACGAAAAGCTCATTTCCATAAGTTCCTTTCCGATTAATTGCGAGGGCAGAGTTCGATGTACTCATAAAAATTCAAATTATGAAAATGAATGTAGTAAGTATGTTACTTACAGCATACATTCCACAGCCAAGAATCCAGCTCCACGGAGATCAGTAATTGGGTTTGAAGTCTGGAATCCCAAAACCTGCCATTGTCTTGAAATTCTACCTTCCAACGTGTCACCAGGGAACATGTTTTCCCAAAGTCTAGCGAGCTGTATGGAATAATTGCTTCAAATTAGTAGCAGTTACATTTACATTCCGGTGCTCATTTGAGTTACATGTTGCATTCAATGTCACCTTATGCTCATGTTCTTCGAAGTCAGGCTCAAACACAGTCGAACGGAGTTTTTCCACCTTCGCTGCCAAACACCGATAAGTCCAAATAACATTCATACTGTCTCGAAAGGCCAGAAGGAACTTCTCGTCTCGGTATTTACAGATTCCCTTCTCTTCAATGAGCAGGTCAACGGATACTTTAAGCAGTGTCATTCTCTGTGTGTAGTCCTCAAAAGTTCCGTCCTCGACACATGAATCGAGCATCGAACTGATCTCACGAATTCTCGCACGCTTGGAACGACTAATGCATATTTCTGTTAAATAGACAATAAAAATATGCACACACATATAATATGAGTCCGTATTCCTCCCTGCAGAGGCACATGAGCAAGAATGCCCGGTATTTATTCATCAACAACTTCACCCCAAATATCAACACTGATCAGCCTACGAACCGAATAAACTCACCATTTATTTTACCAACACAACATTAACTTAATTCAAAACCTTAATTTGCGTTTAAGGAGCTGCGCTTTTAAATTTTTCGTGTTTGCAAAAAAATAATAACCCGAAAAAAACTGAAAGAAATGTGAAGTTCACTAAAAAAAAGTAAAAGCATCCGAATTCGGGTTTTAACAGTTCGAAAGCATGATGACACATCCTATACATAAAATCGTTGATCTGTCGTATGTTGTGTGTATGTTGTATGTTCACTATCTCCTCCCAAACTACTCAACG